>JARVZY010005607.1:0-29257 GCA_030686995.1 Artemisia argyi | reverse complement strand
AACATAAGCTACAAATCCGACAAGGATACCCTCCAATACGACAAAAGAAGCGCGGCCAGGCCCCAGATCGTGCAAAGGCTATTCTGGAAGAAGTACATAAGCTCGTAGACGCAGGCATCATGCGCGAAGTATACTATCACGACTGGCTTTCTAACCCAGTTATGGTAAAGAAGAGCGATGGCAGTTGGAGGATGTGCGTGGACTTCACGGACCTCAACAAAGCATGTCCGCAGGACTGCTATCCACTGCCAGAGATAGACTGGAAGGTCGAGTCCTTATGCGGATACCCCTTCAAATGCTTCCTAGATGCATATAAAGGGTATCATCAGATCCAGATGGCAGTGGAAGATGAAGAAAAAACAGCTTTCCACACCAGTCAAGGAGTATACTGCTACACAAAAATGCCTTTTGGCCTGAAGAACGCAGGCGCGACATACCAACGACTGGTGGACACAGCCTTCGAAAAACAAGTAGGTCGCAACTTGGAAGTCTATGTTGACGACCTTGTCATAAAAAGCCATACAGAGGACGAATTGGTGCGCGACATCGAGGAAACATTCCGAACGTTGGGGCGGATCAACATGAAGTTAAATCCAAAAAAGTGCACCTTTGGCGCGACCGAAGGGATGTTCCTTGGATACCTGATAGAACCCGATGGAATCAAGCCTTGCCCAGAAAAGACAAAGGCCGTTATTGATCTCCCCTCCCCGCGTACACTCAAAGAAGTCCAGTCACTAAATGGAAAATTAGCAGGGCTGAACCGCTTCTTATCTAAGTCAGCAGACAAATCTCTTCCCCTCTTTAAAACACTCACGAAGTGTACAAAAAAGGGAGACTTTCGCTGGACTACCGAAGCGGAAGAAGCTTTCCAACAACTCAAAAACCATCTGGCATCTCTTCCCAAACTTGTCGCACCGCGACCAGGGGAAGAACTAATCATGTACTTGTCGGCAACCCATGGAGCAGTCAGCGCCGTTCTATTGACAGACAGGAACTCCGTCCAGACACCCATATATTTCGTAAGTAAAGCCCTAAAGAAAACAGAGACTAACTACAGCGCTATGGAGAAGCTGGTCTTGGCTCTAGTGTTCGCAGCCAAAAGGTTGCGCAGATACTTTCAAGCGCATCCAATAGTTGTAATCACTGATCAGCCAATCAAACAAGTTATCTCTAAGCCTGACGCATCAGGACGCTTACAAAAATGGAGTGTACTGTTAAGTGAGTATAACATCTCATACAGACCGCGCACTGCAATCAAATGACAAGTCCTAGCCGATTTTATCGTGGAGAAGCCAGACAGCGACAGCCCGACATCTGCAGCTAAAACAGATTTACAGGAACCCTGGATTCTGTTCACAGATGGATCTTCATGTGTAGAAGGATCAGGCGCAGGCCTTATTCTTACAAATCCAGAAGGTATGGAATTCACCTATGCGCTACGCTTTGAATTCACAGCCACAAACAATGAGGCAGAATACGAAGCCCTACTAGCTGGACTACGTATTGCAATTCAAATGGGGGTTCGCAACCTAGAAGCAAACGTAGATTCGCGACTGGTCGTTAACCACGTGCTAGGTGAATATGAGGCCAAGGATGAACACATGACCCAATACCTGGAAAAGACAAAATCTTTGATCAAAAACTTTGATAGGTTCACAATAAAACAGGTGCCTAGAGGAGATAACAAGAAGGCGGACGCACTCAGCAAGATCGCATCCACAAGCTTCGCACACCTCTCAAAACAGGTATTGGTGGAAACCCTAAAAAATAAGTCAATCTTGGAGAGGGAGATATCAACGGTGATAGTAGACCAAGATCCTACATGGATGACACCTATCATCGAATTTATTAGCAAGGGAGTCCTACCCCAAGATCATAAAGACGCTCGAAGAATACGCCGCGCAACGCAATGATTTGAACTACGCGATAATGTACTCTATCGACGGTCTTTTTTACAGCCATGGCTCAGATGTGTTGGACCCCTTCAAGCAGAATACGTTCTCCGCGAAATTCACGCTGGATCATGTAGTATGCACTCAGGGCCACGATCCGTGGTGGCAAGCGCTCTAAGGTCAGGATATTATTAGCCAACAATGCATCGTGATGCACGCGATCTGATAAGAAAATGCAGCAATTGCCAAGTACATAGACCAATTCCGCGCCGACCACAACAAGAGCTAACACCAATTACCTCACCATGGCCATTTTACAAATGGGGTATTGACATCGCAGGACCTTTCCCTGTCGCAGCTGGAGGAGTAAAATTCCTCATCGTAGCCATAGACTACTTCACAAAGTGGATCGAAGCAAAAGCGGTGGTGAACATTACGGGAAACCAAGTCAAACGCTTTGTTTGGGACAACATTGTCTGTCGCTTCGGCCTACCGGGCGAGATCATATCAGACAACGGAAAACAATTCTGTGATAACCCATTCAAAGATTGGTGCGCACAATTGAACATCACACAACACTTTGCTTCAGTCAAACACCCACAAACCAATGGCCTAGTTGAGCGCGCAAATCGCAGTCTAGGCGAAGGAATAAAAGCGCGCCTTGACAGACACAAAGGAAAGTGGGTAGATGAGCTCTCGCACGTCTTGTGGGCGCATCGCACGATAATCAAAACCAGTACTGGTGACACGCCATTTTCCCTAGTCTATGGAACAGAAGCCGTCATACCAGCCGAGATAGGAATGCCAACTATACGCACAGCAGAGGTCAACGTCACGACAAATGACGAGGAACGGCGCATAGACTTAGACATACTGGAAGAAAGACGCGAACGCGCAGCTATACGCGAAGCAAAGGCTAAGGCAAAAATGAAGAAGTATTATGATGCAAAAGTCAAACACACTTCATTCAGACCAGGAGACTTTGTTTACCGCGCCAACGACGCGAGCCACGCAGAAGACACAGGCAAGCTCGGACCCAAATGGGAAGGACCTTACGAGGTCACAGACGCGCTCGGCAACGGCGCATACAGGCTGCGCGATATGGAAGGTCACGACCTGGCGCGCACTTGGAACATCTGCAATCTCAAAAAATGTTACTTTTAGGCTACGGCCCTTACACAAACACCCTTGCATCCTACGAGGTGCCCAATAAGTGTTTGTCTTTCTTTTCTTTTCTAGGAATTGTATTTTCTATTTTTTCAAATAACTTGCAAGTATTAATAAAATGTTATGGTTTCTAGCTAACTCCATAGCGCATTTTTACTTTATTGCATATATGTCAATATCGTTTATCTTATATTTCTGCCTACATGGCGTGCATGCACCACTTAAAGACCCACGAAGGCATAAAGGATAAGTTAACCTACTAATTTACTCGTTGAATAAGAGGGTTGCAAACCCATCAACATTGGATCACGCATCCTTGCTAAGCGCCTTACTCTCGAGACGTCGAGGTAAGTCTCGCGTGCGCACCCCACGACGGATGCGCATATACCAAGTACACCGTACGAGCTTAGCAATATAACGAGCCAAGACACTTGGTCAAATAATAAAACTTCGCAAACAATGCAAGTATAATTCTTCAAAGTCACGCACTTAAAAGACTTAGTTAAAAAATCAAACTTAGCAAACAATGCAAGTATATTTAAGTCACGAACTTAAAACAAAAATGTATCTTATTCCACATTTATTAATAAAAATTACAAGGAAAGATACATAAATATACAAAAAGCCTATATACTATGGCGATGCTCAGGACTCTCCTCTGGAGCGGCGGAACTCCCCGCTTCCTTAAGCTTACTCAAGGTTATGGCATCCTGCATAGATACGGTCGGAACGCTTACAGCCACGCCATCTGATCTAGGAAGGTGTGCAGCGCCAATGCCACACATCACGGCCTTGCCCTTGATACCCTTCTTCACAGCAACCCTCTGCTCATGTCGCTCTAGCACCTCTTTCAAGGGAATCTCCCTCTCAATAGCAAAGGGTTTGAGAATATCGCGAGGACGCGCAAACACGGGAACTTGAAGCTGCGAAACATCAGGTTTCAGATAGTAATCTGATTCCTCCTCCGCATTATCCCCAAGATGGCGCTGCAATGTCAACCCTGCCATCAGCACATCTATGGGGTCATCTTGATCACGCTCCAGCCTCCCTATGTGCGGCAACTCAAGAACCTTCAGCCCCGCCATTGCTTGCAGCAGCTCATCATAAGCTGTAGGGCTGTACCCAGGGACTTCCGCCAAGTCCTTCTCCAGCAGCTTGGCTTCATGAAGATCCTCCATGGCCTGCGATCGACCACGCGCAATCGCGCAGTGCACCACCTTTCCAAAAGCGTCCACTACCTCTGCGGACTCTAGTGTGCTCAGGGCTGCCAGACGCAGCCCATGGCTAATCAACCACCTGTGTTCACAAAAACACTTTGTGTCAGTAAAAAGCGTGGCGATAAAGTAATTATAAAGACAAGTAAAACAAAAATACCTGCGCTCAGCTATAGTAGACATAAAGTGGGGATACAGCTCCTCGTCATACTCTATACTGAGGGCGCGCAGCTTTTCCTCTTGCAACGCAATCGCCTTCTCGATGCGCCCCTGGAACTCCTGGACGCTGGCATGATGCTCCGCCCTCTTCTCTTCAAGATAGGACACCGACCAGGAAGCTTTAGCCTTTATTTGATCTAGCTTGGCCCTCGCATACTTAAGGTCGGCCAACATGCTCACCTTATCCTCAGCAATCTTTGCCGCATACGCCCGCGAGGCCTCTAGCTCCACGTGCGCGTTAGCCAACTGCGCACGGAGTTTCGCCAACTCCTCATCCTTCTGGGCAAGAGCACTGCTCTCCCCGACATACTTCTCTTTCAGCTGAGCCACCAGCTCAGCTTGGTGCGCAGTGGTCGCAGCTAGCTCATCCATTAGCTGCTGCGCCTCGCCACCATCAGCAACCTTGGTCTTCCCCTCCCTGTTTTCATTCTGTGGAGAGGAAACCTCATCAACGAAGACCCCATCATCCTTCGCAGCATCATCCCTACGCAAAACAGTTAATAAATATTACAACAAGTAATATGATAAAACAAAAAAAAAAGGGAGAAGGATGATAAAAATGCACACTTACAGAAACGGAGAAACATCATCAACCTTTAACCGTGCGCCAGAAGTAGATGTCTCTTCCGCATTCGACTCCGCGTCCCTGATGACGTGTCGACGCCTCTTCCTGGTGCCACTGCCTCCAGCCTCTCCCTTACGCTTAATATTTTACGCAACCTCCTCACTCAGCACTTCTTCAGGTTTCAGGATCTTGATGCTGTCAGACGACCCCGATCACGCCTCCTCATGTGCCACTTCCACATTCGGCACCACCTCCACAGTGGGCGCCCCCTCCGCATTAGGCGCCACACTCTGGACAGGCGTCACCTGAAGTGGTGGCGTATCCTCAGGGACCGCCTCAGGCAGGACGGTCAAGTGCCCCTCCGTCGCCTCCAGTAGGGGCTGCTCTCCTTCCCTCAGTGGACGCACCTCTATGGTTACCAGCTTCGGCTTGTCCAGCTTGACAACCGCGAACAGATCCATCTCTGCGCGCATCAATAAAGCAAGAAGGACAAAAGGGATTAGTTATTAAAAGCGCGAAGACAAGAATAAAATACTTACAAAGCATGAAGTATAAGGGATGAACACCCACCCCGGCCATCCTCACTTAAGAAAGTGGGAACCTCATCTGCAGCGCCAAAATAAGCGCGGCTCAACCCCACATGTACCAAAAACTCCTCCGGATAGGGGTTAATGGCCAGTCGATTGGCATCTAGAGTCTGCGCGTCAGCAAGCCTGTAGGAACCGGGTGCGGGGCGCCCATCCCTTGGTAAGGAATCCTGAGTATAAAACTCATAGGGAAAGGGAAAGACCACGTCATCAACCCAAAAGAAGTACTCCCTCAAATTCTTTAGGGCGTCAACTTTTTCCGTATAACATTGAAGCGCCCCCTGGCGCTTCGCAAAAGAAACCCAACCATTTGACCACGTTGTGTGGTAAAAGGAGCGGAACAAGGCCACGGTCGGTTCTATCGCAAGTAAACGGCAGTTTACTTCAAAATTCGACACCTTCGCCGCACCTATACAGTGCAGCTGCGAGATGTGAAGGCGATAGTGATTGAGCAAATCGCTCAGAAAAATAGATATGGGTACGCGGTAATTCGCGTACTCAAAGAATTTCGTGTATAGCCCTATTTTCCCTTCGGGGAAGTCAGCTATACACGCGTCGACATCTGGAGCCTCTGGACGTACATCCAAAGGCACGAAATAGTCGGACGAAAACTGGGTAACATCCTCAATGGACATCACGGAGCGAAAATCCTCCAATTGAGCAACCATTTTCATTTGAATACTAAGGGGGACGCACACAAATTACCTACGAAAATGAAGTAGTTTCTTTGCAAAAAAGCTCTCAAAGAAGGTGAATAGTGATTAGTGTGTGTTTTACTGCGTGATTGTAAAAAGTGGGGCGGTGACTCTTATATAGGGAGTGGTAAAAACCCTAATTTCTATCCACGTGGAACCCACTCACAGCAAACGTATGGCTAGAAGTTGAACGGGTACATGCACTTTTTCCCGAATTCCGAGGGCTACGTGGACACCACCCCCGATTTTCGAGGCATCTATTTTGAAATTATTATTAGTTAGGTGCATTGCACCTACAAAAAGGCGGTAATATTTGTTCGATCTCCCGCCACGCTTACCGCTGATGGTATTAAGTCTAGTACCCACGGCTACGAGCCGCGCACACTAGACTGGGGGGACATGATGACGTATAGCCTATATCTGGGCCACAAGCCCAAATGATAGACATTACTCACACCTAAACCCACCATGAGTGGGCTACCATAACAATGGTACGGGCCGCAGTATTAATGCTTTGGGCTCACGAAGCCCAATGTCCAATCCAACCCACCGGGTACACGATAAGGATTATCTATTCATGGAATAGATATCCTTACCTCGGATAAGCACCACGCGTGCGAAGAGTAAGGAGCAAGAAACACGGTTTCTTAGCCCCTATATATAGGATCATACGATTCTCATTCAAGGTACGACATACAAACCCTAACTCTTCACGAGAACCCTAAATCGATTACTTACTCTCACGCCGGAGTCTAATCGGGGGAGACAATCCCTCAATAAGCCTAACGGTGTTGTTTTATTTTCTTAGTACGCAGGTAACAAGTGCTAAGAAGAGGATTAGTACGAGAGCATAAGCCCATAACCAGGTACGCCCAACTTTTGTATCAACAAATATAGCATACTATTATTACTTGTATATGCATCTTTCAAAGGGAATGAATAAATGACTAAAGTTGTGTACTTGCAATGTATTTTGGTGCTTATGAAAATAAAATGATTGAGGTTTCCGGATTGAACCATCTCACATTTCTTCTTACAACATGTTTTTTACGTATGAATTTGCAGCTAAAGCCTTGCCGGCTATAGAAATTGAAAAATACATATATAGTAATTAATACGAAACAACTTGAGAATTAGTTACATGATTAAAACGATAACTGTGTTGTTTGTTTGAGCTATAGTCTTACTTTGTGAACTGAAGTAGTTGTGTATTCATTGCTAGATTATGCTAATGTTTTTTCGCTTGCTTATTTGCAGCCAAAGTCTTCCCGGCAATACAAGTAAAAAAAATCAGTATTTGGTAAGACCCATTGGACAATGAGAGAATATTATACATCCATTGAGATTAAACAAGAAACCATCATCTGCACAGTTTCTTTTGAAGATAAGGCTATTAAGAAGGATCTGGGTACGTTGAACAGTGGCATAGAGGCTGCACGATCTCTTAAGAAGAAGGCGGTGGCTAAAATGAAAGATTAAGGTATGTTTATCTATATTTGTATATGCGTTAATGGTATGTTTAGGTGTAAGGTTTCATCTTACACTCTTTTCGACTTGATAAGCTTGTCATGTTAGTAGAGGTAGGAATTTTCGACTTGATAAGCTTGTCATGTTAGTAGAGGTAGGAATTTTGAACAGTAAATGTGTTTATGGGTACACATGTAAATTGAAGGTTTTAAATCGTCTCGTTTATTTATTTTATTCTACAGTCATTGTGACAATTAGTTCTTGTCTTCTTGATCTCTTTTCTTCATTTAACTTTTGGTTAATCATCTTGTTCATTTCCTTCATTTGATAGTCATTCTTACACTTACTTCTAAAATTTTACATCAGTCTTGATCTTCTTTTTTCCGATTAATTCTCGGTTAATCATTCGGTAGATCATGGTGAACATTCTTGCTCTATCCAAAATAGATACAAGTGAAATTTTGTTAAAAACCGACGTGTTAGATATTATCAACCTTAAAGACGAATCAAATGGGGAATTGAGTGACGAGATATTGGAAGTCATCCAAGATGTGGGTTTTGTTAGAGTTTACAATCACAGAATAAAGCCAACCACATGTGTTCATCTACAAGAAGTCGTTTCGGGTTTAGAAGGTGGTGTTCTACAAGGAATACGGATGACAGGAGTCAACTGAGTTAAACTTGAACAATTGGATTGAGCCGTATTATGGGCATGCCGGTACCTCGTCAACGGTGTCAAGCAATTTGCATCTCTTTTGCAAGCGTTCTCCTCAATTTCGCTTTTTTGTTATTAATATGTTAACGTATGTATATGGTATTACACTATTACTACCATATACTGTAATATTATTGGTAGATTATAATTCTGATATATGGTATTGTTATCGTATATCGGTAACATCTATGTTCTTGTTTGTTTAATATTCTTTGTGTTGGGTTTTTATTACAATTTTGCAAGTAAATTAATGTGAATTGTCTTTCTATAGGTTCAACATAGTATCAAAGCTTTAGATATATGCCGTCGTGAATTAATGATCCTTTGTTCTCCTAACTACTGGCGATCAGAAAGGATCTCAAGTTCTTTGGATCTCGTTTTCTAATACGTTGTTTTGTCTATGGTTCGTCACTTTATGCATAACTGTATGAACATTAACGTTGCACATTCATTAACCGTTCGATCATCGTGATTTGTAAACTATATCTTCTAGACACATCTTTATCTTTACTCTTTACTGTATATAAAGAAGGAATAACATTTCTTGAAAGCGTTAACTTAAAAAGTGAGCATGTGGTTTGACAAAAACACCTTTTTAATGTTTGGTGATTTTAAATTTGAACCTTTTTTTTTTAATCATTCAATTACATTTAATTAACTTACATATATAACACAGGGAATGGATCCAGTAAAAAGAAAATAAAAATAAAAAGAATAAGAAATGTTTTCAGCCACATATTTCAAATAAAGAAAGAGAATTTCATGAGAGATGCATCTTTTTTGTAGATGCATATGAAATGTGCGGCTATGATTATTTCTCATTATTCTCATTTTACTTTTATTTCTTATTTGATCATTACTCATATAACACAACCATTTTCACCATCTACTATTTGTAGAAGAAGATTGGGTTTTTGTATTAATCGTTCAATCACACTAATGTTGATGACATAGCTAAACAAGTTTTTAGTCATGACGAGGTTAATGTAATAGTTTAGTATTTTGTTTATTGCGCTTTTATGTAATTTTTTATATATATACTTCATATTCATCTTAATCCCAATTCCTATATCTTAACTACAATATCACAATTATAATTATTTGTTTCTATAAATTCTCATCGTTATGCACAGGTAGTCTTCTAGTATTCTACAATCTAACCACAAAGACTTATCATCAGAATTTCTTGAGGATTTTATTTGTAAAAAATGCATCTTTCTTGAGCTATGGGTTGTAAAAAATGTTGCTTATTTTCTTGAGGATTTTATTTGTCTTTTTGTTTTGACTGGTTGGTTTGTAGAGATAGAAGGTGAGCATCAAAATATATCAACTATACACTTTTTTAGGAGCAACAATATACTTTTGTTTCAAATTAGTCCACCATCATTTATACTATTTCTAAGTGATAGATAGTTGCAAAAGAACTCTACACTTTTTTGGAAGCAACCATATACTTTTGTAAATAAACAACAAGGAGAGACTTTTAGAAACATTCTACATGGATCTTGAGTCTTCATGATTAGTGTCAAGCCTTTTTGAGTCTCTACTAGACATCGTCAACCACGTCCTAGACTTTGACAATGATGTCGTGCATCCTGGATGGCACATAAAACTTATATAATTTGTGACCATTAGGTCATCATAAGCATGCATGGTTATTCTAATTATCTTTCACAAATTACGATTTGATAAAATATGATACAAGTATATTGTCAATGAATTACATTTTCTAAAAAGAAATCAATTAGGGTGGCCTAATGTTAAGTAGCTTCAACAACTATTCAATTGCTATTAGGTGCAAATAATTTTTGGTGGTTATGTCAACTTTTTTTTTTTTGAAGAGGAAGATTTGAGTCTATGTAAAAGTGGACTCAAATCTCATGTATTAATCAGTTAAAAGGTCAAAAACCATAAAAAAAAAGAAAAAAAAAAAAAAAAAAGTTCATTTGAATAAATTAATTTAACTTGTCTCGCAACTCATTCGTTTAGTGTCTCTAATAAAAACTATAAAAAAAATAATGAATCACATCCTACTTGCACATTAAATGGTCATCAATACTTTATATTAGTCATTTTCAATTGGGATAATGATTTCTAAATGTATCAAACTTGCCTAATTTTCTTTTGTTGTGTATCGAGCTATTAATTTTGCTAACTTGGGGTCTGAACTTACTAATCTTTGCCCGTTAGTGTACTAACGGGTTTTCCGTTAGTATTATTTACATAAACTGTCCTTCTCGTTAGTACCAAGCTGCACAATAAGTCCTAACGGTCGTTAAATTATTTACATAAAACGTCCTTGTGGTTAGTCCTTATGGGTCGCCACGTGTCATAATATGAATGGTGCCACGTGGTCGGATTAGTAAGTTCAGACCCCAAGTTAGCAAAATTAATAGTTCGATACACAACAAAGGAAAATTAGGCAAGTTTGATACATTTAGAAATCATTATCCCTTTTCAATTCTAAGAAGTTCTTTGTTGAATTTCATCAAGTCAACGATCTTTCCTTTGTTCTGTACGCGGGGGGGGGGGGGGGGGGGGGAGGGGCGCCCGACCCCCCGAAATTTTTTTTGCGATGTAGGGGGTCGTGTAGAAAAATTTCGGTATATTCGGTTTCGACCCCCCAAAAATTTCGGTATACCTGAAATATAGCCTTAGGAAAAAAAAAATTTAGATCCCGACCCCCCACTTACAAAATCCAAGCTTCGCCACTGCGCGGCATAAGCCATAAATTGTCGTTGGTCAATAAAGCCATGCATGAGATTATTAAGTGCTTAAGCCGCCTATTGGCATAAACAAATTTGTGACATGTAACAAAATCTCTAAGAAAATCCATTGGTATACAGAAAATAGACAATTAAGAGTTTGTTATAAGCTAATATGAATTCTTAAAAAGTTTCTTTTATTTTATTTTATTTATTTGTAATCTATTGTAGAGTAAGCTTATAAGATAAACTTGGGTGTAATAATCACCGTACTCACTACCATCACCTCAATATTTACCTATTTCATCAAACCAACTACTAAGGGGGTGGCATCGTAGTCGGTATTGGCTCGGGAAGACTCGGCATGAATCGGCAACACATAACCACTCCATCGGCATGGGCAAATCGGCATTTTGATCGGCAAGATTTACCGAATCGGGAAAACCTTTGCATTTATGTTTTTTGACCGTACAACCAAGTTACCGTTTGAATTTTGATGGATTTTCAAAAATAAATAAATAAATAAAATAAATAAATAAAATAAAATAAAATTACCCCCTTTAAATCACATATTCACTTTACCATATTTTCTTCAAATCACATATTCACAATCACATATTTTCTTCAAATCACCAATTAACTTTAAAAATCAAGAACATGGATCCAAATAAATCCCAACAAGGTTCAACATCAAAAGGTCGAAGTCGTGGTCATGGTCGAGGTTCTCGACCACATCCCGTCCGGCCGAATGTTCAAGCACAACCACGTGGTCAAGAAGCCTACTATCCCCGACCTCCACCACAACCTTACTATCCTCAACCTCCACCACAAGTCTATTATCCGACACCTCCACCGTTGAATCCAAGTCACTATAATATAGCAATGACAAGCGAGTTCAACCCTTTTAATGACTTTCGAGACGGTCCATCAAGACGTGAACAAAGTGTCGAAAGAGAATTACCTATGATTATGAAGATGATGAAGATGAAGTTATTCCCGAAACCCAATTCCCAAATCCAATCGGTATACTTTTTATTTTAAATCGTTATATATATATATATATATATATATATATATATATATATATATATATATATATATATATATATATATATATTTAAATAGTTATACTTTTTTTTTAAATCGTTATATTTTTTTTAAATCGTTATAGTTTTTTTTTAAATCATTATACTTTTTTTTAAATCGTTATATATATATTTTTTAAATCGTTATAGTTTTTTTAAATTGTTATAGTTTTTTTTTTAAATTGTTATATTTTTTTTAAATCGTTATATATATATTTTTTAAATCGTTATAGTTTTTTTTCTTTTTTTTTTTTTTTTAAATCGTTATAGTTTTTTTTAAATCGTTATACTTTTTTAAAATCGTTATATATATATTTTTTAAATCGTTATACTTTTTTTTAAATCGTTATATATATATTTTTTGCTTTGTTTTAGGTGAAGAACAAAACGATGATGACGTTCAAGAAATAAAAAATCTGGGTAAAGTGGGAAAAAAGAATTGGACGACCGACGAAGAAGTATTTTTGGCAAAAGCTTGGGTTCATGTCTCAACATGCCCAAAGGTCGGGAATCAACAAAAGTCCGATAGCTTTTGGGGAAGAATTCTAGAGCACTTCAAGCAAAATGTGCCGGATACTTTACGAACATTCCATGGGTTGAACACAAAATGGAAAAATATGAATACCTAATTGAATACTTTTAACGGCCTATACATCCAACAAGTAAGTTTTAAATTATATACTTTTTATAATTTTTTTTCTTTATATTTATTATTTGTTTAAATTTATACTTGTTTATTTTAATTAGTAGTGTAAATTTAAATTATATTTCTTATTATTGTAGAACCGATGTCGTGATAGTGGGTGTGACGATCTTAACGCGATGAGAAATGCATTGGCCGATTATAAAAAGAAAACCAAAGGAAAGAATTTTAGTCATATTGAGGCGTGGGAGGTAGTTAGGAAATCGGACAAATGGTTGGAACAACCAACCGTTAGTCAAACATCTTCGTCTAATACGGAGAAAGGAAGAAAGTCGTCGGAATCTAGCAATGACAATGTTGAGACTATTATTCCGGATCTAAATGACGACAGAACTCCTATACGGAAGAAAAAAGGGAAAAAGGCCGGAAACGAGTCGACAAAGAAGAGTATTGAATCGTTAGCAGATTATGAGGCAAAGAAGTCACAAATAATGGATGAGAATGTTGAGAAGAAACGTGCGAAGGAAGAGTTGACAGAAAAGTTAATGGCGGCACAACTAGAAAGGGTTCAAGAAAAGAATTTTTTTCGAGCAATGAAGTTCTTCAACGACCCCCATGATACCATACTTAACCCAACAATGCGCGACATTATGATTGCAAAAAAACGTGAAATCGCGGCCAAATATGGAAGGCCTTGCAATTTTTAGAAATTGTTTTGTTTTTATTTTCCTATCTATCATGTAATTTTTTTTTTTAATTATTAATGAAATTTGAAGTTTTTAATTTAATTGTTAAATATAATTATGAGTTAAAAATATATATATATATATATATATATATATATATATATATATATATATATATATATATATATATATATATATATATATATATATATATAGGCATGGTTAGGCACATGGCCGGATTGATAGGGTGTGCAGCCTGTGCAGTGGCACAGGGCCCATATACATAGGGCCACAATTTTTTACTTCCTCGGTAGGGGTGTTGATCGGTTCGGTTTTCGGTTATTCGGTTAATTCGGTTAAAAAAAATTTTAACCGTGAACCAAACCAAACCGAATTCAAATTCGGTTTTTGGTTCGGTTTGGTTAAATTCTAGTTCGGTTTGGTTCGGTTCGGTTTTCGATTTAACTAAATTACACACTTTATTTAAAAAAAGAAAGAAAAATATACAAATATATTTTGCCAAAAAAGTTATTTCAAACATAAAAAGTATTTTTTAATATTAGGATAGAATTTTTGTGTTATTTATATATATATAAACATAAATTTAAATATATATATATAACATTTATTGATCTTTTTATATATATAAATATATAAAAAATATATAAATTTATATGAATTCGGTTTTCGGTTTTGATTATCAAAACCATATCCAAACCGAGAACCGAATTAAAAGTTCGGTTTGGTTCGGTTTTAGCAAATTCGGTTCGGTTATAAGTTCGATTCGGTTATTTTCGGTTCGGTTCGGTTTTGGTTTTCGGTTTATTCGGATATTTCGGTTTTTCTGCTCACCCCTATTTCTCGGTTATATACATGTATATAATATAGTATAAAAGGCCCATTTTATTTCTGTTTAGCCATGAAAGTATGAGGCCCATATTAATCAAGGTATATATGATTAGTAACCACTATGGTTTGCCAATTGCCTAATATTAATCAGGAGAAGAAAAAAGGGAAGAAACATATTGTAAGTCAACTTTGTTATTCGGGTTTCTACTTTCTAGGTCTTTCAAATTTCAAATATCAATTAGCAATTAGATTGTCATCTACATTTGACATTTTAATCAATATTAACAGTACCTAACCACCTACATCAATATACTCATTACTGGAATGACTATGAATCGTAATATCATAGACGTTAATACATTTTCCAATCGACATATTAAAATTATAGCAGAAACTAGATTTGCTTAAGTTTTATTTTGCCTAATAGGGCCTATTCATAGTTATGACCAGGGACGGAGCCAAGGGGGTGCCCGCGGGTGCACGTGCACCTCATGAATTTTTTCGATATAGTGTTAAATTTTTAAAAGAATATCAATTTTTTCTAATTGTATTTTAAATGCACCCGCTGCAT
Organism: Artemisia argyi; assembly: GCA_030686995.1. NCBI lineage: Eukaryota > Viridiplantae > Streptophyta > Magnoliopsida > Asterales > Asteraceae > Artemisia > Artemisia argyi. Next base: position 14,197 of record JARVZY010005607.1, on the reverse strand, counting down.
TAAAATGTGTCTTTAATATTATTTAATTCGTATACTTATAAATAAAAAATAAATATAAAATTTTGTAAAAGCAAACAAGTTTAATAAATTAAAGCACAAAAGCCCAAAGATAAAATAGGTTTATTAATGGAACAAGTTTATTCATCATCCTAACAATTTACAAAATCCAAAATTGAACCAACACTACAAAGATAAAACAGGTTCGTAAGTCGTAACATATATCTTTCATTTGTTGATGTATGAATTCTTGACTAATTTGTTGGTTCCATATAATCTATCATCGTCAATAAGAGAAATAAGAATAAATGAATAACTATGCAATTTCTAATAAGACAAATAGGGATAATAAGTTCAAGTGATAATCAACAATATATTAGAATATGAATAGTACTCCAATTCTGTTGTCATGAAGCATTTTTATTGTTGTCTAGTTACCATATATATGAAAAGTAGTGCTTAATTGAAGTTGGCTTTAGTCTTACCTGTTGCTACCGCTACGGTTGAAAGATGTTCTAAAATGAAGTTCATTAAAACTGATTTACGTAATCGGATGGGTGATGATTATTTTAATGGCGCTTTAACTTGTGCTATAGAGAAATAAGAATTTATTAATGTTAAAAATGAGGGTGCACATAAGGTTTTTTTTTTTTTTTTTTTTTTTTTTGAAATCGTAGAATCACTAATTAGAAGGTAATATGTTCATTTATTTATCGTTTTAATAAAATATTTGTTTTAATCCACTTTTTAACTCTAATATATTACAGTTCGAAAAAATTTGTGCACCCGGTCATATTTCTTTCTGGCTCCGTCCTTGGTTATGACACAGGGCCACCAAAACCCACGAGACGGCCCCGGTTAGGCAACATTGCCACTAAACATATGGACTTAGGCATCATTAGGTATGAAATTAGTTGGCTTAATATGATTGGCTAATTACAATTATTTTTTAGGCATCATTAGGCAACATTGCCACCCCCTAAACAATCGTAATGGTAATTACCAAACAAAACATATAAAAATACTCTATTGAGTCTATTCAAATACAACCATAATTAACTCATACACACAAAAACAAAAATAAAGATGACATGTTAGGTGGTTTGCACCACCCTATCAACGCCAAAATACCACCAGTGGTGGTGGCTAACGACTTGCACGCTTGACGCGTGGTGGAAAGCTAACAACGAATTATTGTGCCTTCATTACTCCCAATCTAAAATGAAGAGTGTGACGATGAACTTCATTGTTTACTGTTGCGGCTTTTAAAAACTTGATTGTTAAACACGTGGACAGGTAGGCTTTGTGTTGTCAACTTGTCATAATGTACATTTCTATTTTAATGTACTAGAAAAAGTGTTTCTCATACATATTACCTTGGCATTTAAAAACTTGATTGCTTTGTTTGAAGAAATATTTAGGGGGTGCTTGGTAGGGGGTAAAGGGAGGGTGGGGAATGGGTAAGGTATTGGAAAGGGTCCACATCCCTTTAAATAAGGTGCTTGGTTAGAGAGGGGTAAGGTATTGATTACTCCGTAGTGGGTAATCAACTTTTATAGAGTAAATTGGGGGGTAAGGTATTGATTACCCACCTCACTCATTCCTTTGCATTCCTTTCCCTTTCCCTTTCCCTTTCCCTTTACTCACTTTGAACCAAGCGGACCCTAATAGATGACCAACTCTTTGCTTCTACGTGACTACCTTTCTCAACAATAATCATTATTATATGACTAGTCATTATATTTTGAGGTAAACCTGTTTTATCTTTTATATAATACAACAAAACCCCTATTGAGAATTTTCTATTTCAAAAAAATGCATACATACTTTATTTAGTAATAATTTTATTTAAAAAAATATTTTCTTATTAGGTAACATTTTATATTTATCCCTAACACAAGTAGAAGATAAATACAAAAAATATAGATAAGATGCAATTAATAATAAGATTAAAATTTTAAAAGAATTATCTTTAATAATAAAAAATTATAATTAAACATCATAAATAAAACAAAACAAAGATTAAATTATTTGTTTTTTAATAAATAAAAATATATGGTTCAAATTTTTTTTAAAAAAAACCCGCGCGTGCGCGGGTATTATAACTAGTAATGAGTAAAGCAAATATTGTATCGTCTTACATGCTCGTATAAGTTTACATGTGAAAGTTTTTAAAACCGCGATATAAAAAATAAATAAATAAAATAAAAATACATCATTTTAGTTATGTCCTTTCACAATATTCATATTTTGAGTGTTTTTATAATTAAACAAAGCAGTTCTAGATTGAACTGTGATTTGATCTAATTCGTAACCAAAAAAGTCTACAACTACTCAAACATTAGTTCCGCTACTCAAATTTTGAAAAAAATTAATCAGAGTGGCTTACGTTTTCATATTTTTGAATAGTTTCACATATAAAGACAACCTCATGTTCACTTTCCTCTATTATAATACGAGTTTGTTATAATTTAAATGTGTGATTTCTCAAGATCAATAAAAGTCATAATAAATATGTCCAAACCAAAAACAATAGACAACTAAAATATGTTTCTGAAAAACCATGAACCAATAAGTTTCAACTTTATTCTTACAAGATGTTCAAATTTCCTTTACCAAACAAAAGAATGAAAGATGATCAAATTTCTAGACATCCAAACAAAAAAACAAGCAAACATCATGCCATGCCACAGTTTTATTGTTATAACAAACAAATAATAACAACATCATGTCACACATATTTGTTGTAACAAATAGTATATTCTTTCATAATAAAAATAAAATAAAGGGTGAAAATCATAACCAAGTTGATATTTATTCTAATTTAGTCATTATAACTCTATTTTAAAAATAAAATAAAGGGTGAAAATAAGCCATAAGACGGCTATATAAGCCGAAACAAATGACCTTTATATTTTAGACATATGTTTCGGCTTATATAGGCATAAGACGGCTATATAAGCCGAAACATATGTCTAAAATAAGTTGAAATTTTCGAGTTTATGAAACATAAGCCGAAAACCAAATATAAACAAACACCCTCTAAAAAAGCAAAAAAAATAAATAAAAATTTGTAGTATTAGATACCAAGAAAGAAATACATGAAGAAGGAAGAAGAAGCGTAGAACAAACTTATTATTATTATTCCCTTGTTCATAATTCTTCCTCTTTCTTTCTTGTGCACTTGTTAACAACATACATCTTCTTCATCCAAACATTAATAACTTTTAAATTTAAATAAAATTCTCACACACATTAAATCGAAATTAAATTATCATCAAATCAAAATATTCAAATAAAAAAACGGTTAGTGATCTAATTCTAATTCTTTTCATTTATACGGTTTTGATCGATATTGATGTTAATGTTCGTTAAATTTAGCTTTAATTCAAGTTACGGCATTTTGATGATGATGATGATGATGTTAATTAGACTTGGTTTATTATCACGATTTTTGATCGTATCGATATTTTTAAATTTAGCCTGTTAATTAGTTTTATATATTTTTGCTTAGTTAAAAGTTTATTTGTAACAGCATTTGTTGATGTTGTTTATGCTTGTGATTTTACGGTTTTTATCCATATTTTTCTTCTTGTTTATGTTCCTTAGCATCAAATTCAAATTACTGCTTATTTTACGTGTTTTTAGGCTAAGTAGGCTTCGTTGCGATTTAAATGGATTTGGATGTTATTGATTTGTTAGCTATTAGCTTGATGATGTTGTTGATTTGTTACGCCATTCCGGATGTTTCAAACATCTTTAACTGTTGAATGATTTGTTAGTTATAAGTTTAACATGTTATACTAGGATTTTTGAATCGTCTACTTGTTGGTTGGGGTGTTTGGATGTGTGTTTTAGAATAAATTTTCTGATTATTATGAATTGACGACTAAATAAAACTACATAGTAAAAAGTTTTTTATGTTAACGGTTTCTATTTATGTAGTGGTCAAATAAGGATGATAGTTCTTATACAGCAAAAACGACTGTGTGTCCTTTCTAGTCATTTTATTTTGTGATTAGTGGATATCTCATTATTACTACAAAACGCATGTCCAAACACCCCTCTGTTTGTTCTCCATGTGATTATTTGCAGTTCACTTTATCTCGTCTTTGTTTATTATATAAGGGCAGTCATTGATCCATTCGAACCATAAGAATGTTTGTTATTCGTGTGTGTTTCCGTTTACGTGCATCTTGTTTTTCTTTTTCATTTCCAAAAAATAGGAATGTCTTGTGTGATGATCACATACTGCTTTTATTTACTTTTCAATATTCTTATTGAACAGATTCCGAGAACTCTGATTTAGTATAAAAGACGAGTTTCACATCATGAAATACAAAAAAGGAAGTATGGTCGAGGTGTTGACAACAGACGAGGTCCCTTACCACTCTTGGCGTTGTGCTCAGATTGTTTCCAGCAATGGGGACAGCTACACAGTCAGATACGACGTGTATCCTGGTTTTACTAACCAAAGTAAAGTAGAAGACGTTTCTAAGAAATTCATTAGACCGTGTCCTCCATCAGTGGAGATATTGGAATGTAGGCCTGGCGACGTGGTGGAAGTGTTTCACAATCTGTCGTGGAAGATGGCAATCGTCTCTAAGGCTTTCGGTTGGGACTGTTTTTTTGTCAGATTGGTTGGATCTTTCTCAGAGTTTGAAGCTAGCAAGGCTGAAATCCGTGTGCGGCAATCTTGGCAAAATAATGAATGGGTTGTCATTGGGAAGGTACATCTATTTGAATATTTCACAGTATGTTCATTTATCTCCCTTGCAACCGTTAATCGTGTTTTTAAGTTCTGAATTCTTTATGCCATATGCGTTATTCTAAGGGGTATTTGTGTAAGCTTATTTTTTGACTTACCGGCTTATTGAACTTTTGAAAAGCTAATAACCTCAAATTTTAGGGCTTATTAGCTTATCAACTTGAGCTTATGGCTTATTTAAGTTCGTAATCTCAAGCTGGTAAGCTAATAAGCCCAGAAACTGAGCTTAAACGATAACTCCCTATGCTATGACTTTGTAAGAATGTGTCATGTGAACAAGTCGCGACTTCCAGATTAAATTAATATCGTCTTCATTCGTTGTTGTGATAACAGGTTCATACAATTAACGACAATGCTCAATGTGGCAAGCTTTCAAAGTGCAATATAGAGTCAGGCTCCCAAGAAAAGCAAAGGAAAGTTAAAGGGGATTCCTACTTGAAAAGCCTACAGTTTGGCGCGCAAAATGACAATTTACCAGAATCACATATTGTTTCAGCGAGAACCCTAAAGCGAGGGTCACCCTACTATTTGTCCCAAGATGAAGTAAATGAAGGGACTTCTTTGAAATTCAGAATTGCTCTAAGAGAGAGTAAACGTCTCCGTGTGTTGGTAAAGTCGCCTGAAAAGGTAGATGCTGTTCCTAACTCAAGAGAACTGGTGTCTGAAAAAGGTGCATACAAAAAAGCAAATGATGATGATAGTGTTGTATGTTCAGTTGGTAGTTGCAGTGTTAACAGCTATAGTTGCTATGATAGTGAAGATATAGAAAGTCGTGATAGTGATGCAGAGTCTGTTTGTCAAACGGGATATCAGGAAGATCTCAAATTGTCTAAAAAGGAATTTGCTGCAGAAGTACATAGGCTAGAGTTGCAAGCATATCGTTGCACTCTTGAGGCATTGCATGCATCAGGGCCCTTAACTTGGGAAAAAGAAACAATGGTAACAAACCTTCGTATGTCGCTCCATATATCAAACGATGAGCATTTGATTGAGTTAAAAAACTTAATTGCCAATGCAAGTACTATCCGTATTAGATGACAGGAAAAAAGAACGGAATATAAATGTTTTCTCCTTTAGCTTTTTTTCTATTACCACAAGTCAATTCTCCATTGAATGGCTCAAATAATTGTAAAAAGCATTTGTTGCCATCTTCTGTGTCTTATTGTTATTAGAATCACACATTCACACCATAGTTTACGGAAAGTTTTGTATTAGAAACCTTGAGATAGCGAGTCGTGGTTTTAAGATCATCTGTATAAAGCCTATCTTACCTTTTGGTGCTTATGTTTATTGCTTTCTATGTTAAAGAAAATCTCATGCCATTAGCGGGGTCATATAATTTGTAATAATGCAGCGTTATTGCATAGCATTTGGCATCATAATTGTTTTCTGTTGATATTATTGATGCTTACACTTCGTTTTCCAGGCCCAAAGTTGGAGGCTTATTGGGTGTGCCACCTTCTCTTGGCATGGTACGTTGGGGCTTAATCAGAATCTGATCTGCCACCAATAGCTGATCAGCCTCTTGTATAACTTTGGGCTGTCTGTAAGCTTCAAATTAATTCTCTTGAACAATGCAGGACCAATATCTCGTAGTTACCATTTGATGTCCAGATATGGAAGGTTCTGTCGGTGAAATACTGATGTTGAGCTTCCTGTATTTGTGAGGTTTCAGTTTTTACTTGGTGTCGTGTGAGCTAACTTACCGGTAAGGCGGTAAGGTCATTTGAATTGTGAAACAATAGATGACTTTTACTTTGCATTATATATTCCATCTATGGACATTAGACATGATTATATAATGATATCATCAGAATTCTGTATAAGATAGGAAATATTAGTTTGAAAGTTTGTACTAACATGAGATGAACACAGGAGAACTGAATGAATGGTAATAGAATGTTTTTACGTAGATAACGGGTCAAAACATAGTTGCAGGTGAGAATTAGAACATGATTATAGTAGAGATGGCAGCATGAAGAGTTGGATAACGGGTCAAAATGGTTAATTGTATATGGATTAAAACAGATTGGATCAGATAACCGAACCATCAACAATCTGTTACCCCTATCTTTGGAAACACTATAGCCGATTTTCAAATGTCTGACTTGGTCAACCCATACAACCTGATTCCAGTTTATCCAAGGTTTAGACTTTACCCTATAGGCCTGTAGCCCTGTTAAAATTAAATACAACTGAATTTGACCCATTTCAGGTAAATCTGCACAAATTGGTTGAAATTCCCGTCTAAATCTCACTATCTTCTTGCAGACATCCTGATTTCGGAAGAACACTTGATTGCAAAAGTATTCTTTTTGAACTGTTCTCCCAGATTAGTTCTTTCTTATTAGTTTACACTGTAAACTTCCTTCACGAGTGTAAGAACAAATCTTTTTGAAAAGCAACGTGACAGTGTTTCTGCTAATAAATTCACTTATAACAAATATTATATCACTTGTTTGAAAACTCATTAATGAAATGTGATGTATACTTTTTGAGAGGTCATCTAGTTGATCCTGTGGGTTGTTTTGTGTTTCTTATCAAGAACGCAAGGAATAAAAATTCTCATCAAAATTCTCAATGAATTTCTGTTTTCTGACGTATATGTTAGCAGGTTGATATTCAATCAGAAGCTATACACGATTTCTTTTCATTTGGTGGTCGTTAGAGCAGGTATGTTTCGACTACCCGTGCTGAAGATCTTCTGTTGGTATTTTGGATGTATAAACCGGTTATAATTTTTAAAATATCGGGGTGGAATTCATATACTATTCGGGAATATTTTGTAGTTTGGCTTAATAGACAAACAACGCACCTATTACTATTAACCCATAATTGTGGTACGGGCAGCTTGGCGCCTAAATAACTACACAAGATGGTTTACCTAAATGCTTTCGCCCTAGCGAATCTAGTCTTCCGGGTTAAACCCACTAACATAAATACATAATGGGTTGGAGTCCAAAACCAGTATACTTAACTGAATAAATTCAATAAAAGTAGAAAAGTAAGTTTATTGGTTTGGGACAATCAACAAATGAGTGTTTCTAACTTAGGATTATGGTTAACAATCACTTAGAAGTTATCCTTTCCTTTTTATTTTGAAAAGCTTTATTGTTGTTAACTCTAGTAACTAGATCTCTCCTTCTCTGGTCATGTTATTGAAATTTCCTTTTCTTAGGCCCAATAGGAAAGTCTACTACCATTAACCCAAGTTTATATAAGCCAACTGAAAAAGTAATCCTATTACATTAATGGGCCTAATATCTTACTTAACCAATTTTAGGTGTTCGAAATTGGCTTTTTTTGCTAAACTTAAAGAGCTTGCTTAAAGAAAAGTAGTAGAGATGAGTCATCTGTTATTTAAACACTTTTACCTTAAATTTTGTATTCAATACTGGTAATACTTTGATTCCTGAAATGTGTACGCTAAATTAGCGTGGACGTAGGAGTTGAGCATATGTTCAGTTAAAGGCGATTAAACGGTTAACATTTCAGTGATCCTAAAAACGGAATTACGTACTATTGAACCCTGTTTTCTTATATTAGACTTCAGCTCAACAAAAACGACTGCATAGACTCATTCGGTTAACATACCATTGACACCTATGTCGTTTAAAAGGGGTTATGTACTTATGTACATGTATTTGTCTTTTTACCTTTAGAAAAAGAGAATATTTTTTTATTGTTAGGACAAGACTGCAAAAGGTTCCAAAATATTGTATCTAATACTGTATAAAAATTTTCAGAAATTGAAAAATAAAAAAAGCCACCTAACAAAATAAATAAATGATAAAGAAAATATGTGAGGCAAATGGTGTTGCTATTTGCTGCTTTTGTCCCTTCATCACTTGACAAAGTTTGCAAGTGTAAATCACTAAATCCCGCCTCACCTTCACACTTCCAAGTTTTATAATTGATAAAGGAGCACTTCTAACAATGCACTTGTTGTAGTTTTATTAATAGCTTCTAGTTAACTTATCAATAATTGTGAAGATTCTTATGTAAAGCTAGTATCAATTAGCTTGATGTCAAAAAAATGTCATGACTCAACTGGCGGGAACTTGAACATTTATTTTGGGAGCTGAATCGGTGATTTGTTTCTATTATCAACTAAATTACCCTTAAAACCTATTATATTTACACTAGTTGCCGCAACTTTTTGGGGGGCCAGGACCCTCCCATTCCCCTTAAGAGTTCCCCCCTTGCATGACTCATAAACTAGTCCATTTTAACCCATTGATCACTAGCTCACTTTGTGACATAGCACCCCTCCATGTTCCTTCCAAGTTAGTTATGGACCGTGTGTATATCGTGTATACATAATTATCGTCGCTAAAATTATTAAGCTTGTCGTATGAAACAGCTACATGCCTATATGCACTTTTATGTCACATTGCGTGCCTTTGTACTATTACATTGTGTTCTTCACGTGTCTTTTGTGGTCGAAAAACTAATAATGAAGGGGAAAAAATCCGGGATGCAAACAATGGTCTTGTCACAAAACACGTTATAGGTCCGTTTCGCAAACAGTGTCGTTTTCGTGTTATATGTGTCTCTTGTACATGGACCACCTTGTTGGTGCAAAATCAATACATAATTCGACTTGACATTGACACCTAGCTTTCTCATTCCTCTTGAATGTAAAAGTTTTTTCAAGGGTCTTATTAAAAGCCATTTAGCATTTTAATTATTTAATTTGTTAAGTACTTTGTATATTTTGAGTATATGTATGTAACTAACAGGTATATTCTTTTCAAACCACTGGCGTATATTAATAAGAAATTTAAAACTAATGAACTGGCAAAACTTGGGATCTGCAAATTAAGTTATACTTGGCTGTCTACTTGTCCTGTTGTAATTAGTTTCATATACTCCATACTTTTAGGATATTCATATCAGTATAAGAATTTTATTTTTTCAGATCTTACATCACCTATTTTTCAATATATCTCACAAATAACTCTAGCAAGCCTTGAACCAACAAACTCTAGGTTCGTAGGCAATTTACATATCACTAGACCAATAACATCCTGTATAGTTGACGGAGAAATTTAAAATATTTTGTATTTTAGACGACCAAGAAAAATATGTACCCGTTAAAGTAAACTCTGAACGACTGTTAATCAAGTAGAAAAACATAAATTTTCTATACGTGTTTATTTCGCCTTGTTTTTTGAGCAAATTTGTATTCATATAATACGGAGTATAAAATAAGTTACAATAGTATGACAAGAAACATATATTCTTGTTTAAATAAAGATTTATAGATATTCCAAAGACAACTTCCTTAAAATTTGCAATAACTTTTTGTACTTGCAAACATTGTCGAATGGGGTTTTAGAATGTTAACTTTGTTGTTTAGTGCAATGTGGGAGACATCTCCAAGATTTTATATTAAAAAGCATGCGTAGGACAAAAGCCATAAAGCCAAATAAACTACTAGTAGTTGTTTTACATTGTTATCTTTTAATAACTTTACATTTTAAAAAGTATTGTAATCTTTATTTATTCATGGTGAGCAAAAGAATTACTCCGTACTAACTGTACATTCCAATTTGCAAAATAAATAAATAAATAAAAGAAAAATAAATAAATAAATAAAGAGGCTGAGTGCGACCATTTTAGTTATAGTACATGGGGTAAAGATCCAGTGAGAAGAAAACTTAAAATGAGAAAGATGAGAAATAATTATAACCACACATTTGAGATGCATCGATTTGATTTAGATGCATCTCTATTCATTTAGATGCATCCCAATTAGTTTCGAAAGTGATTTTGAAGTGAAAACGATGCAAAGTAATACTAAAACCAAATTTGACCTGCAGATGACGAAAAATGTATAGCATTCGTCTAACTTGATGAAATGCATCTAATATATGTATATGCATCTAATTTTTTGCTAGAAAATATATTATGGTGCATCTAAAAGACTAGGGATGTATCTAATTCAAGCCGATGCATCTCAAATGTGTAGTTATAATTATTTCTCATCCTTCTCATTTTAAGTTTTCTTCTCATTTGATCCTTGGTCATGTGTATTTTTTTTTTTTTTTTTTTTTTTGAATTTTAATATTTGAAAAATATTTAGGATGTGTTTAGTTGTTGAAAAATGAAAAGTTTTCTCAAAAATTTTTATAAAAAACACATAAAAGGAGAAAATGTTCAAAATGAGTATTTTTTAAAATTTCTCTAATGAAAACAGAAAACCAGATTTCTTTTATTATAACTATGAGTCAGAGAACTTGAATTTAAAGTTTGATAATTTTCAAAAAGTTGTTCGGAGAAAGAAGAGTTATTTTGTTCTGAAGAGAACTAAAGAAAGAAAATGAAGAAAACTTTTATACAACTAAACACACCCTTATATTTGTTAAAATTTGAATATAAACACTTATTTTAAAAAAAAAAAAAAAAAAAGTAATATAAATATATAAACATTTAAATAAAAACGTAGAAAAAAAAAGTAGATTAACCACTAGTCATATGCTATACCAATGACTGTATTATGACAACTGGTTTCAACTTTAAGTAGTGATAGTGTATGTATTGATAATTGGTAGTGTATGTAGCAGATAAACATACATATAAAAAACACAAAACACTTTTTAGCTGTCATGAATTTTGAGATCAGAGCTGATCTTTAATTTATTGTGAATTTTTATTACTCTTTTTAGAAACAACCATGGACGTGATCACATGCATCTTACCATGTTTTTATTCCTTTAACAAAAGCTAATGCCCACCCACAAAAGATAAAACTATAAAAGTAATAAAGTTAAAACCTGAAAGCGAAGTAGGATAAACAGAGAGAATCACCCTACCCACATGATTTACTAGATTCAAAAAAAAAAAAAAAAAAAAAGAAAAAAAAAAGTTACTTAATAAAACATCTTCCTAAGAAATATTTTAGAAAAAAAACTTTAAAAAATGAGAGCTCTTACGTTCAAACCTTACAAGGTAACACATCTTGTGAGTTGCCGAACAAAGGGTTCAGAAACGGTCACAAAATATTCTTGCTGGATCACGTACATCTAAGTGAAAGACTCGTCCTCTTCAGTCAATTAACATAAAAGAAAATATCTCAACCCATATGTTGTCTAGGTGACAGAGACATGATAACATCTATGAGATTAACAAGTAAAGAAACAATACATTTGAATATTTGATATAAAAGTTAAAAGAACAAAAAGCAACCGATAATATATATATAACCTCATATATTTACAATATATCGGGGCCAAATTAAATGATTGAAACAAGATATATACATCACGTACATATTGGACGAGGATGAAAATTTCTAACTAACTAGTTAATTACATGCACAAAATCTTAATACTTGTGGTAATTACCATCTAATGATTTAATGTGTTCTCGTTCTTTTGCTTGAGGTTCATTTTATGTGCAACTAAAAGGCATACCATGTTGCGAAATACTTTACTTATCGTCATCGAAGCTCGTTGTTGGTACGTTCCGACGACTGTAAGTGTTTGAAGATAACGGGCGCACCATGTTGCGGATGAAGTAGCATAAGAACAGTGGGTGCATGTTGATACTTTGGAGACAACTCGAAAGAGAACCTTTGTAATACCATTGCAATAGTCAATTTCGCTTGTAAGATTGCAAGGTTTTGTCCAATGCATGTTCGTACACCAAGCCCGAAAGGAATGAAAGCTAGAGGATGTTTACCCGCACGAGCCACTCCATCTGAGAACCGGCTTGGGTTGAACTCATTTGCATCTTTACCCCAAATGTTTTGATCATGATGAACGGCCAAAATTGGAATGAGAAGCTCGGTGCCTCGTGGGATATTGTATCCGCCTAGTTCCACATCATCTTTTGCTCGTCGGATTGATGCCACAATTGGAGGATACAATCTCAATGACTCGTTGAGTATCATCGTCAACTACATTAGAATAAAATCAATTAAATTTAGTCACAAATATAGCATCTTAGGAGATCTATCATATTATACTTGCTTATTAAACATAGTTAGATGCATTAGCACAAAAATTTGGGCCTTGTTAACGATCTAGTTTGATACCAGATCGACTCTACACTAATGCTGAACCAAAACCAGCAGATTCTTATACTGCCGGTTTTGGCTCAAGCTTATGTTGGTCCGGTTTTGGACCATTGTTATATAGGCAAACTAGAGATGGATAGTTTGTTAATTACCGTTTTAAGCTTGGAAACACAATCTTTTGTAGGAATGTCACTTGATCCACATACACTTAGCACCTCATCGCGCGCCGTAGCTTGCCACGTAGGATGCATGGCTAGCAAAACAGTAGTCCACGTCAGCAAGTTAGATGTAGTTTGTTCTCCAGCAAAGAAAAAACTCTTGCACTCTTCTGCTATGTCACGTGCCGTGATTGCTGACGTGGAATTTGGTAAAGACTCTTTTCTACTAGCTTCAATCATAAGGCCAAGTAAATCTTTTGGCCTATTTACCATTTCCTCATCATCATCCCATTTTTTACTTCTCTTCTCAATTAGTTGCATCAACTTTTTCTTGATTTCTTTTTGTAGTTTCCATGTTTCTCTATTTCCTTTTGTAGGTAGAAACCTAACATTAACGCAAAATAATGAGCAATGATACATCCACAAAAGGAGGTGTCACTCGCTGATTCGCTTAATTAGACAGAAAAAAGAGAAACTATATAAAAATACATCAATCAGAGAGTAACAACTCCTTTTATAGATAGTTTTATGAATTTGTTTTTGTGAGTATATTATTTCTCCAAAATAATTTAGCTATGATAAACAAGAACAAGTACATGTTAAAAGATAATGTCATGTATTATTTTGTTGGTCTTATGGAATTATGTCATGTGGTATTTATGAAAAGCATTTAAAACATATGAACAAATAGAAATATTCATTTCTCTCATGAAAATTGTAATTGCTTATATGAAGAAGTAGAGGCATCACTAACTTTTCAAATATATTTAAAATTGTGGTAAAAAGCTAGTAGTGACCCATAAAATAATTGAATAATTTAATTAACCAACATATATGTCATATGATTGATTTATTTTATTGAAATTTTGTATTTTAAATGCAAGTGATGTTTAAAGTGCAATGAACAAGTATAGAACTAACAATGTTCATCCACATTGCATGTTGAAAATTATGCATTTTGGTATAGTTTTGAGTGTTGGACACTTTGATGCATGTTTAGACAAGTGTTTGGTTATATACTTATATTAGACAGCACTAAGACATATGATAATGGTTGACTTGAAAAAATGTAGATTCATATTATGGAGAATTAGAACAAGGATTTGTGACACATACCTATAACCTGGGATGGAAATTTTTTGGAAAGCTTCAGAAGTCAAGAGCATTTGTCTAGCTTGTAATTGAAAGATATGTTTGCCATCTTCGGAGTTGTTGCCAAACGCGGTCCTAGTCATTGTCTCCTCCATTAGG
>JARVZY010005606.1:0-29260 GCA_030686995.1 Artemisia argyi | reverse complement strand
GAAATACTTCATTGAGTCATGTTTTTAAACCTTATTGTATAGCAGGTGAAACTCTTTTGTCATCAAGAAGTCTTGTGATTTTCTCTCAATGCCTATTCTAATTTACACAAGGTGATTGCTTTGATGACTTCAAACTGTACAATCTTACTAGTTGTAGTCTGAAGAATCATTTCAAATCGGCTAGCTTCCATATAGCAAAAGATATGTTTCCTTTGAGCTTAAATCTGTATAGTCTGATTATATTGGAGCATGAGATCTATTTGCCAAAAAGCGTGTCAAGCTAAGCAATCACTTCCTGTTATGTTTCTACTATAGAGATATCTTCAACATTGTTTTAAAAAATATCGGTTTGCTAATTTTGTTAAACCAATATCAATTGTGTTGACATACAAAGCTTCAAAATCACTTTCAACATGTTAATTAACCAGAACCAAACAACCAAAAAGTGCCCGAACAAAACCCAAAATCAAAAATTTAGAAAATTAGAAAAAATGTTTTTAAGCTCAGATTTGTATACAACCGAACAAAATGGATAAATCCGCCATGGCTGCAAACTTATTACCAGTTTACCCTGCCAGGATACGGATAAATCTCTACTTTGCTCGAATCCACTCAGACGCATTCAAATTCTATCATCACAGCCTCTTTAACACTCATTCCATCCAAATCCAAAAAAACTGTTTGAAAACGCAATAATCAGATAATCAGTTTTTTAATAACTCTGTAAATTCGGAATAAATCATTGGCTTATTCAGAGAAAGATGTTTGACTAAATAAAAAGTCAAAACCCTGTTCTAAAATAGCCTCATTTCGTCTGAGTGTAAAACTATTAGGCTCAGATCTGCAAATACGAAACCGGATAAAAGAGATCCAAACCCGCCATGGCTGCAAACTCATCAAATCGGTTTGCCCCGCCAAGATACGGGTCGGGTTTCACTAATTATTATCCAGTAACCTTTTTATGCTCGGAAAATATAAATACAGAATAATAATAACATCTTCATCGCCTTTTATTATTTCATATGGGATCAAAATAGAAGATAATAGCCTTTTGGTCTAGTGGTAAAAAGTACCATTAGATAATCAGAGGTTGTGGGTTCGATTCCCGATAAACGATATTTCTGTTTATGATATAATAAGCTTTTAAAGGGTTGTTGATTGAATGGGGAATGAATAAATCATTGGCTTAAACATACATGGAAGATAATTACGTGGCAACCACCCTTTTGAAACCTACTGTCACTCTCACCGGAGGCCTCATTCAGTTTTTTCCGAGCATTTTTCCCCAATCTACTTAACTGTGTGTGTTTTCCCGTGTTTATATTTATAAGCCCAATTTGTGTTTTGCTTATTTACATTTTCGGGACTGGGCCAGTCATGTGGCCCTTTGGGATTTATGGTGACATGCATAGGAATGAAACCGCCTTTGACTACCTCGCTTTGATAAGATTGGATATGTTATTGTTGTTTTAATCTAAAAACATGACCTTACTCGACCTAATTGGTCACCGTACTACTTATGTACTCTTTTGGGTTCATTTCATAACAATACATTTATTAAGTTGATTATGTCATGATTGAACTATGAGAAACGTTGTGTGTGCAAAAAATTTACCAAAAATATTTTGATAACACACATAGAGGTGCAATTTGTGCAGAAAAAAAAAAAAAATAAAAAAAAAAAATAAAATAAAAAAAAAAAGCTAATTTGGGCAAAATTTTAAAAGATTTGAACTCATTTTTTGAAATGGGCATATATTGCTCATTTAAAGTTAAATTGACACATATTTTCTCTCAACTAAAGAATTTTGGAAGATCCTGAGGAGATTCGACGATCAAGTCTAGAGTTCTTAAGTGATTTTCCCGAAGATGTTCAAGAAATCAATTGAATTCTGAGCCTTCTAACTGTTTTTACAACCTTGGTCGCATTACTGGAATTTTTGCAGTAATCCAGCTCTGTTGATTGAATGGCATGTCAGACCTGGACTCATCCAATCAGTTATCGGCTGTCTGACATCCATTCAATCAGCAACGCCTGATTGCAGCTAAACACGTGATCTCTGATTGGCCCATTGTTAGACCAGGTTATTGACAAGCATGATAAGCGCGGTGAATCAACGAGGAAGGTCAAGTTGACATTATCTTTTTATTTATGTTGAAAACTTTGTGATAATAGATACTTGAATTAACCAAAACATTTTTATCATAGGAACAAGGCTGGTGGGTGATAAAGTCTTATCGTAGTATATAATTATTCCGAAGAAATACCGGTGAAAGTATTTCCCGAGTCGTTTTCCCAGCGAAGGCGAATGGAATCGAGAATATCGATTCGTGAAATCGTGATTTGAAAAGTGAGAAAGTGAAAAATAGCAATCAAATAGTACACGTAATCACAAACAATGATAAAGCATACAAAGAGTACAAGCTAATTATGCACCGAAATGAAAAACGTAAAAACGGAAACGCAACCGTAAAATTTAAAACGTAACGTATATCGAAAAATGATCCTACGAACTTGGAAATAATTTCTAAAAATCTAAAACTAATAAAAAGAATTTTAAGAAAAGGAAAAATATTTTTTAGACTTTTTATTTATTTTCTAGAATTAATTTCCTATTTTTGGAATTAAAAATAAGGAAAAATAGAAAATTAACTTGGAAAAATGAAAATTAAATTCTAAAAACTCTAGAATATTATAAAAGAATTTCTAAAAATATTTTTTATTTTTCAAAGCTTTTTTTGATTTTTTTTATTGATTTTTGTTATTTAAAATTGATTTAAAAATGATTTTAAACTAAAAGAAATTAAGAAAAATATTAAATGAACTCAGAAAATTATGAAAATTTCACAGAAATTCTAAAATATTATAAGAAGCTTGCAGAAAAATTTTGAAAGAAAAATAAGCAAGGAAACTACTAAAAAGCTAGAAACATCTTATTTGGAGTGCTTATTAATAAGCACTCCTTGACCAAATGAACTGAAACTTTGACCAAGTGATTAACAGACTCAGAAAAACTTAATGAAACAGAATTTAGACCACAAGAATACACAGCAACACAGATAAAGGCTCAATAGTGCAAATAAGCAATCGAGACAATAAGCAGTAAGAAAAACAGATTAAGCTATGGATGCTACTAAATGAAATAAGCCACTAGATGTTCAAATGAACTGATATAAGCAACAAATCACCAATAAGGATCAATTAAACACAATAGCAGCTCTAAACTTGCAAACAGATTCTAGTTCAAACACTCAAATAAACAAGGCCAATAAGCAGTCTCAATAAGCTAGTAAATGAGAACTCATGTGGGCAAACTCAACACAGACCTACTAAGATTCCAGATTCACTAAAAGACCTGAGTTCTAATCCAATTAACTAACTTAAAAGCCACTAGAAAACCTCAACTAGATCTGATGTGCAGGGGTGAAAATGGGTAGAAACAAGTGAACTTTGACTAACGAATCCTAGATACCAGATGTGCAGAATATAACCTATACTATATTAAACTGAATTTAAGCAATAACTATAACTAATAAGGCCTAATCTAGGTTATACTAAAGCTTATCTAGCAAAACAGATTAACTAATGAAATTATGCGAATAATAGAGAAATTATATGGATCTTGATAGAAATGCTAACAATAGCTTCTCCACTACTGATTTAGACTGAAACAAAGCTGGAATAGTAAAACTAAATGACCAAAAGTAATGAAAACTCCTAAACTATTATTGCGCCAACACCCCTAATTATGAGCAGATTTGGAACTCAAGTGACTAACTGATGTTAAATCTGAATGTTACTAATCCACAGGTTCACAACTCACACTATTTGAACACAGATGATAATTATGAACTGATTTTTGACTAATGCTAATAGACCTATTGATTTTATGCTTGATTAATCTTGAATGCACCTAAGATAGTCTGATTATGCAGAATAGACATCAACAAAACAACAGAAGTAAAAGTGAATTAGCAGATCCAAACATCCCCTTAATTGTTCTCTAAAACTACAACTTACTGATAAGGACTACATCTTACATTAATCATTGATTATACTGAATCACAACACCAGAATAGAGATCAGAACAACATTGAATAATCAACAACTATCCATTACGGTACAAAACTACAGTACTAATATAATTGAAGCAAATAACCACACAGATTCAAAAGAAGTACTGTACTAATGATCAAACAATCTAAAACATCACTAAAACTAACTAAACCACATCACATTACACCTAATGAAACAGACAATCAAATTTAAGCTGCTACTTATGGAAATCAGATTTATACTATGAAAGAGTAAAATTAAACTTACAAATTCTATTCCCTAACTGAAATAGGGAGAATACACAACCCAAACTACAGCTTAGCCTATCTTTGAGATAGGCTTATATCTCTTCTGCAACCAAAATCTACCTTCATTAACCCAGAATCATCATCTCAACCTCAGATTCATGAATTACCATCCAATAACACCATCACTTACCCCGTTGACTTTCGTTGACTGTTACGGTTTCAAGAGATTAACAGTGTTTTAACTAATTGAAAGATTGAAAATTATTGTTAAACTTCTAAGAGCTTATGAATAAGTAAAAGAGCTTATAAAACTTAACTTGGACAGGAATTAAAGGAAAACATGATTTCATTGAAAATCTTAAAGAGTACACAACTTAAAATTGAAATTACAGTAATGAAAAGTTTTTAAACAACATTAAAATAAGCTGAATTACCTACATTAAGCTACTTAAAAGCTACCCTAAGCTACTCTACTCCTACTCCTAGCTAACAGCTTCAAATTGAGATGTGAGGAGTGCTTATATAGCCTTGAGCTGAGGTGAGGAGCGTCTCTCAATCTTCTAGAAATGGAATCTTCTCACGAATATGATCCTTAGATCCCTTGTGACACATGATAACCAATCACAGCCTTCCAAATCTTGTGGTGACGCGTTCAGACCAATCCAAAGCTGCCACTTGTCATTCTTTCTTGTCAGATGTGTCATGGGTGTCAGGGATTTGTCCTTTATACCCTTAATTGTGGTTAAAATTGGTTGAGAGAGGGTAATTGGGATAAAAAGTAATTAGGGTTCATGAGGTCTGGGTGAATTGGGGATTTTATGGGGGGAAATGGTACGGGGTATTTTTGTTTATTTATTTTGTGTTTGACCTTTTTTTTTACCGTGGGTTTTATTGACCGAAGGGTGTATGGGCTCGGGTTTTGATTAGGTAGATTGGGCTTTGGAATTGGATACATGGACCAGGCCTAGACTTTGATTATTGGATTTTTTTGTGATAATAATAACCAAGGACCAATTGTGTAGTTTGTAAAATTCCAAGGGATAAATCTGTCATTTTTGCAAAATATCTTCCAAGGGCTAAATATGACAACTGATAAATCTTCAAGGATTGATTTGTCACTTTGAGCTCAAATATTTATCCGGTCTTGAAAAATGCTTCCCGGCCTCGGCTTTGACTTTTTGACCTTCTTCTGCTCTCGTGTCCGTATTCCCGGTTATTGCTTGATTTTTCGTCTTTTTGTGTAATATCCGTACCTGCATATCACAAACACAAAAACACACGTTTTCTTGGCATTTATTAGCTCAAATAGTCGTTTTGGGTCGGTTTTTTGGCCATATAATAGTGAGTGAATAAGCACTCACCAAAATCCCCCCGACTAAGGTATTGCCGTGTCCTCACGCAATGTGATCAATTCACGCTCTTGGGATAAATAATTTCAAAACTCTTTTTACTAACTTTGTAAAGTAGCAATGAGGTTCGAAAGAAGTAATAAAACCATTTATTCCCGAAAACGCTCCGTTTTCCAAAATTTTCCTTTTATTCCTTTATTACACTTATACTTTCTATTTTTGGACTTTTCATTTTTCACAATTGTGACGGTTTGTTGAGCTTTCATTATCTTGCAATAATTATTAGGGTCAACGAGTAGAAACACTTCTATTTAAGAAGTGTCCATACGGATAAAAATCGTCATCCTTGATATTTCACGAGTCCCTAAACTAAGCGTACAAACGAGATCACAGCTTATCTACAAGTTAGATGCTAACACTACTCATAACAGTTACTTGTGGAAACTCCTTACTCCCATTTCCTAGGTTTTGTATCTCAATATTTTATTTTGTTGAGAAATGAATGAAATGAATTGCTTCATATTTTCTCGTTTCGATAATTTTTAGTCTGATAGTGATACCTAAGTTAAAACGATAAGTAGTTATTCATTTTCTCTTAAGAACTACTGCAATAGAAATTCGGTCCATTTCAAGGAATTTGGGGTACATATAATATCAGAAATATAAGTTGCGGAGTACGATCACGTGCACCTCATGTGACTGATTACTAATCACGTATCACATACACCTCACGCGCCAACAACTTATTGATACATACATAACTCTTATTCAACAATACTTAAACTTTTACTCTTTTTTTTCATTTTTCTCATTTCTCATTTTTCACTTTTTTTTTTCTTTCTTGACTTTTTTCTCAACATCAATGGAAGCTTATCGGGTAGCTCCAAAACCACATAGATAATCAACTTTTGACTTTTGATTTTTTACTTTTTGCTCTTATTTTTGGTGTTCCTTGATATGTACCCAATTTCTAAAGCAAAAATTCTCTTAAGAAAACAAAGAACTAAATATTATTCAAACCTAAATACCACTAATTAACCTAGAATATCTATTTATATATTGGTGACGTTTCTGATGGGAGTAAAAAGCCACAAGTACCTCTCATGAGCTCTAAAGAGAACCACTACTCCACGTTTAGCATCTAACTTCTAAATAAACTCTATCATTTCTCGCTCTTCGCAATTTAAGATTCCAAATAATGAAACCCGCGAATACTTAGCCGATAATCAGCCACGCATATATAAAATCAGTTACGGAAACATGCAAATTCTAGAAGAAGAATTCGCGTTTTCTAGCTCCTGATGTAAAAGACTAGCGAAAGCTTTTAAGCTGCGCATGTATAAAGTCAAGTACGGGAACTTGCAGATTCTTAAGAAAGAATTCGCATTTTATAGCTCCTGGTGTACAAAACTAGCACAAGCTTATGTGATCATCATTGGTTAAGGGGACAAGCTAGGGCTCAACACGCCCGGTCAAGTCAAAATATTTATTCCTACTCTCGCCAACAAGAAAGTCAACAAGGTGTCAAAACACTTATTCAAACTTTATTATATTTTTGCACAACTTTTTCCAACTTTTCTCATCTTTTTGTTGTTTTTTTTTTTTTTTTTTTTTTTTTTTTATTACTTTTTCATCAAAATTTTTCTCATTTTTTTCAATTTTTTTATTTTTGGTGGAAAAACGGAGTTGCAAGAGTACACGACTTGTGAAACATGCAAGGTCAAAATCGAATCGAAGATTCACCCTCCCCCCGACTAGAACGAAACATTGTCCTCAATGTTTGATGGGTTAAGGTAATCCTAACAAAATTCTAGGCCGTTTATTAATTATGCCAAAGAAAACGTTAGTCGATAAGATTTAACGGATATAGGATTTCCAAGTAGCACCGATGAATGAGACTCCAAGTGAAGAGATAACGAGCATGAGAGTCATCATAAATCACGGACTATCTTGAATAAACATCACAAACAACCACGAAACACAAGAGTAGAAGAGGCACCCCCTCCTCACGTTAGGTGTTAGAAAATAGAAAATAAGAAGATGAAATTGGATAAGCATGGGCTGCCACCCACGAAGCGCTTGTTTTTGTTCACCGAGTCACATGAGCTTGACTCGATCCCCGAATTAAGTCGTCCTTGGGGAGAGCAAATGAAACGGCCACATGAAAATAGAGATTCCCGGATCAAATATGGTATCCTCACTCCCAGTGGAGTGGAAAAGTGACGAAGTGATGGGATAAACAAAGAATGGGTGAAACACTCGGATAGTAAAAGCATAAACTTCATTAGAATCAAGCACGGGATCATCGAGATCATAAGTCTCGTCCACCACTCCAATAATAACTTCATAATCTACATCGGGTGGTTTTGCAGGTGGACGAGAAGAAGAAGAATCGAAAGAAATATCATAAATATCATTCTCAATACCCGGTGGTATCGAGTCATCCGCAGCAGGAAATATATCGACATCCTCTAAAAGAGGGTCACGTAACGGATTATCGGAAATAGGTTCGGAGTCAATCTCAAAGTGAAAGCACTCATAATCCGGAAGAGAGATATCAGCATGAATAGTGGGATTGCCACTATTCGTCTCTTCAAATCGAAAAATTTCAAGCTCGGGAAAGAAATCACTATCCATAACGGGGATAGGAGAAGAAGTCGGTGAATTATTTAATGCCTCAATACGGGAGATAAGAAGATTGACATTTAACAATGTCTCATGTAAAGCTTCATCTCGGATTTCCGTGTCATCATCTTCTTCATTATCATCTTCAAAGCTTACAAACTCAAGAGGTTCTTCATCAACATATTCGATTTCTCCACATGATATAGAATCATCATTATCAGAATCGGAGAATAACTCATCACGATTATCTTCAACCGGTGTTTCAATATGATCATCAAAACGATTATTTTCAACAAATTCAGAATCATTGTTAGAAATCTCCTCGGACTCACTCGGGATTGGAACGAGGTTCTCAACACTTGACTTATTGAATTCGTCCGATTCCGTTGCCGGAATAGTGTCAAGATGCCCGTCCCCCATTGTTAGAGAGTCTTCGGGTTCTACGGGAGAAGAGATAGAATCATTTTGAGGATTAAGATTGATCGTAATCGTGGAATCATCATCGTATAAACAACACTTGCAAAATTGGAATTTCCTTTCTTCGGTAGGAGGTTCTTCCATCGATCTCTCATTAGGCTCGGGAGAAGATGTGTAACGATTATTCACCATCTCTTTCAACTTATCGAGCATTGATTTAAGTTCAAGAATATCATTATTGAAATTGGAATTTTGTGGGGGTTGGTAAAAACCATTAGAATCGTAATAAGAATTAGGTTCATGATAAGAATTTTCAAACGATCCCCCACAATATTCAAAACTCGATGTATTTTGAAAATCACCATTGTAGCACGAATTTGGCTCATAAAAATCATTTTGAGGAAAATTATTGAAGTTCGAGTCGTAATTGTAAGACGTGTGAGCACTCGGAGCATAGCACATACAATCGGTGTATCCACATCCATCACAAAAACATCGCCCACACGGCCTTCCTTCTTCGGACGGGTTTCCACAATTATAGCTATAAAACGAAGGTGGTGGTGGTGTATAAAAATTGGGAATGTTAGACGAATTGTTGAACGTATTTTGATCATACGTATGAGAATTACAATTCAAACAAACGCCATCACGAATATTATCACCACATTCGTCGCACGTACACCACACACACAACCCTCCGAAGAACGGTTCTCCACAATTGGAACAAAACGTATCCATAAGAATTAAACGTAAGAGGGTTTGAGAAAAAGAATCAAATTTTTAGAGGATAAGAAGATTATTTTTGGTTTTAATATTTATTGAAAAACAAATCACAAAAACTTTTATTTTCTTTTATTTTCTTTTTTGTAAAACGTTACGTTAATTGAAACCGTTTCTTTCAAAACTACGCGCGACGAAACGAGAGAAACTAATTTTCCCGCTTAATCGGTTGTTGAATTGAAGTAATCCGATAATCAATTAATTTCACGCTTTCGTTATATTGTGAGACTTATTTGGTTTACAACGGCCTTTCTTTCGATTGGGACGAGGCTGTAACTTTTATTTTATTTTTGGTATTTTGAAAACACTTTAGTAAAAGTGTTTTTGATTTTTCAATTTTTATATTTTTATAAAAATATATACAAAATAGAGGAAGGCTTAACAAAACACGATTTTTCAAAACGATATTCAAAAACTCACTTCGACCTTCCCCGGCAGCGGCGCCATTTTGATAAAGTCTTATCGTAGTATATAATTCAAGGCTGTCAAACTCGCGAGTTTACACGTAAGATCGTACGATCTTACGTGCACACCAGTCAAAATCGTGTAGGATCGTGGTAGGATCGCATCTGAGGTAGGATCGTAAGTAAGATCGTAGGATCGCACGTAAGATCGTAGGATCGACACGCGATCCGAGTTCACCTTTTTTTTTTTTTTTTTTTTTTTTTTTTTTTTTTATCTTTTAAGTCCATCCCACTTGCTTAGGAAAAAAAAAACAAATGTGTGTTTTACTAATGTCTAATTAGTAAACCACTATTGTTTCATTTTCTAAATAGATTATAGTTTATATATAGTTTTCTACTTTTCTAAATAAATTATAATCTAAAAGTGTTCAATAGTTTAATTTACTTTACTTCACTGCGATTAAACTAATCAAAGGGTATGTTTCGGAATGCCACTTATGAAACGTTTGTTTTCTTGAAATCATGTTGATGGCTCGTATATTTTGAGACATTTAGGACCTATGTTATGTAATAATATTCCACTAAACCGTTAATGTAACGATTGAAATTTGACTTTTTTGTGTTTTACTATTACTTTGGTGTTTGAAATTTGAACTTTATCATTTTTAAGAGGATATTATATGAATTTATCTTTGACGTTGAGTAGAAATGTAAAACAGTTTCACTCGTATATCATTTGTTTACAAAATATGAAAAATTGGTAGGATCGTAGGATCGCGATCCGATCTTACGATCTCGATCTTCCAAAGACAAAAATGATCCTGCGCAGGATTGCGATCTTGACAGCCTTGATATAATTATTCCGAAGAAATACCGGTGAAAGTATTTCCCGGGTCGTTTTCCCAGCGAAGGCGAATGGAATCGATAATATCGATTCGTGAAATCGTGATTTGAAAAGTGAGAAAGTGAAAAATAGCAATCAAATAGTACACGTAATCACAAACAATGATAAAGCATACAAAGAGTACAAGCTAATTATGCACCGAAATGAAAAACGTAAAAACGGAAACGCAACCGTAAAATTTAAAACGTAACGTATATCGAAAAATGATCCTACGAACTTGGAAATAATTTCTAAAAATCTAAAACTAATAAAAAGAATTTTAAGAAAAGGAAAAATATTTTTTAGACTTTTTATTTATTTTCTAGAATTAATTTCCTATTTTTGGAATTAAAATGAATTAAAAATAAGGAAAAATAGAAAATTAACTTGGAAAAATGAAAATTAAATTCTAAAAACTCTAGAATATTATAAAAGAATTTCTAAAAATATTTTTTATTTTTCAAAGCTTTTTCTGATTTTTTTTATTGATTTTTGTTATTTAAAATTGATTTAAAAATGATTTTAAACTAAAAGAAATTAAGAAAAATAGTAAATGAACTCAAAAAATTATGAACATTTCACAGAAATTCTAAAATATTATAAGAAGCTTGCAGAAAAATTTTGAAAGAAAAATAAGCAAGGAAACTGCTAAAAAGCTAGAAACATCTTATTTGGAGTGCTTATTAATAAGCACTCCTTGACCAAATGAACTGAAACTTTGACCAAGTGATTAACAGACTCAGAAAAACTTAATGAAACAGAATTTATACCACAAGAATACACAGCAACACAGATAAAGGCTCAATAGTGCAAATAAGCAATCGAGACAATAAGCAGTAAGAAAAACATATTAAGCTATGGATGCTACTAAATGAAATAAGCCACTAGATGTTCAAATGAACTGATATAAGCAACAAATCACCAATAATGATAAATTAAACACAATAGCAGCTCTAAACTTGCAAACAGATTCTAGTTCAAACACTCAAATAAACAAGGCCAATAAGCAGTCTCAATAAGCTAGTAAATGAGAACTCATGTGGGCAAACTCAACACAGACCTACTAAGATTCCAGATTCACTAAAAGACCTGAGTTCTAATCCAATTAACTAACTTAAATGCCACTAGAAAACCTCAACTAGATCTGATGTGCAGGGGTGAAAATGGGTAGAAACAAGTGAACTTTGACTAACGAATCCTAGATACCAGATGTGCAGAATATAACCTATACTATATTAAACTGAATTTAAGCAATAACTATAACTAATAAGGCCTAATCTAGGTTATACTAAAGCTTATCTAGCAAAACAGATTAACTAATGAAATTATGCGAATAATAGAGAAATTATATGGATCTTGATAGAAATGCTAACAATAGCTTCTCCACTACTGATTTAGACTGAAACAAAGCTGGAATAGTAAAACTAAATGACCAAAAGTAAAGAAAACTCCTAAACTATTATTGCGCCAACACCCCGAATTATGAGCAGATTTGGAACTCAAGTGACTAACTGATGTTAAATCTGAATGTTACTAATCCACAGGTTCACAACTCACACTATTTGAACACAGATGATAATTATGAACTGATTTTTGACTAATGCTAATAGACCTATTGATTTTATGCTTGATTAATCTTGAATGCACCTAAGATAGTCTGATTATGCAGATTAGACATCAACAAAACAACAGAAGTAAAAGTGAACTAGCAGATCCAAACATCCCCTTAATTGTTCTCTAAAACTACAACTTACTGATAAGGACTACATCTTACATTAATCATTGATTATACTGAATCACAACACCAGAATAGAGATCAGAACAACATTGGATAATCAACAACTATCCATTACGGTACAAAACTACAGTACTAATATAATTGAAGCAAATAAACACACAGATTCAAAAGAATTACTGTACTAATGATCAAACAATCTAAAACATCACTAAAACTAACTAAACCACATCACATTACACCTAATGAAACAGACAATCAAATTTAAGCTGCTACTTATGGAAATCAGATTTATACTATGAAAGAGTAAAATTAAACTTACAAATTCTATTCCCTAACTGAAATAGGGAGAATACACAACCCAAACTACAGCTTAGCCTATCTTTGAGATAGGCTTATATCTCTTCTGCAACCAAAATCTACCTTCATTAACCCAGAATCATCATCTCAATCTCAGATTCATGAATTACCATCCAATAACACCATCACTTACCCCGTTGACTTTTGTTGACTATTACGGTTTCAAGAGATTAACAGTTTTTTAACTAATTGAAAGATTGAAAATTATTGTTAAACTTCTAAGAGCTTATGAATAAGTAAAAGAGCTTATAAAACTTAACTTGGACAGGAATTAAAGGAAAACATGATTTCATTGAAAATCTTAAAGAGTACACAGCTTAAAATTGAAATTACAGTAATGAAAAGTTTTTAAACAACATTAAAATAAGCTGAATTACCTACATTAAGCTACTTAAAAGCTACCCTAAGCTACTCTACTCCTACTCCTAGCTAACAGCTTCAAATTGAGATGTGAGGAGTGCTTATATAGCCTTGAGCTGAGGTGAGGAGCGTCTCTCAATCTTCTAGAAATGGAATCTTCTCACGAATATGATCCTTAGATCCCTTGTGACACATGATAACCAATCACAGCCTTCCAAATCTTGTGGTGACGCGTTCAGACCAATCCAAAGCTGCCACTTGTCATTCTTTCTTGTCAGATGTGTCATGGGTGTCAAGGATTTGTCCTTTATACCCTTAATTGTGGTTAAAATTGGTTGAGAGAGGGTAATTGGGATAAAAAGTAATTAGGGTTCATGAGGTCTGGGTGAATTGGGGATTTTATGGGGGGAAAGGGTACGGGGTATTTTTGTTTATTTATTTTGTGTTTGACCTTTTTTTTTACCGTGGGTTTTATTGACCGAAGGGTGTATGGGCTCGGGTTTTGATTAGGTAGATTGGGCTTTGGAATTGGATACATGGACCAGGCCTAGACTTTGATTATTGGATTTTTTTTTTTGATAATAATAACCAAGGACCAATTGTGTAGTTTGTAAAATTCCAAGGGCTAAATCTATCATTTTTGCAAAATATCTTCCAAGGGCTAAATATGACAACTGATAAATATTCAAGGATTGATTTGTCACTTTGAGCTCAAATATTTATCCGGTCTTGAAAAATGCTTCCCGGCCTCGGCTTTGACTTTTTGACCTTCTTCTGCTCTCGTGCCCGTATTCCCGGTTATTGCTTGATTTTTCGTCTTTTTGTGTAATATCCGTACCTGCATATCACAAACACAAAAACACACGTTTTCTTGGCATTTATTAGCTCAAATAGTCGTTTTGGGTCGGTTTTTTGGCCATATAATAGTGAGTGAATAAGCACTCACCAGTGGGCACTAGATATATCTAAACCCACGGCTCACAGTGATTGATGTTACTACAGTTAAGGTAAAATTTACAAGCACCAATATGTTATCTTTTTTTAAGCAATGCCATAACTTACCATTAACAATCACCTTATTCTTACAGGTGCACTATTCGCCAAAAAACTTAATCCCAACGGTATTGAAACAAACCAACATATGAGCAAAGCAAACAAGCAACACATGACGACAACACCACCACAGCAAGACCAAAAAAAAAAAAAAAAAAAAAAAAAAAAAAAAAACATGTATGTTCCAACATAAAGCTTTCATGCTATAAATCTTACATTAGTTAAGTAGTAACACAAAAAATTTCATCAAAATATACCCAGAACCCTACACATTCCCACCAACCCCTAAACCCAAAACACATCTTCAAAAAGACAAAAACAAAATGCATGAGTAT
Source organism: Artemisia argyi (assembly GCA_030686995.1). NCBI lineage: Eukaryota > Viridiplantae > Streptophyta > Magnoliopsida > Asterales > Asteraceae > Artemisia > Artemisia argyi. The sequence goes on along the minus strand of JARVZY010005606.1, from coordinate 14,654 downwards.
AGCATGGCCTTTAGCTTCTAAATGAACGACAAAAGCTCCGATGCTCGCTTTTGTTTCTTCATAACATTCACCAAGATCATTGACACCTCTGTCAAATCTTGGGTTTATAGATTCGTGAGCTCCGAAATGCTCTAAACAGAGGAGTCAAAAGCAAACACAATCCCCAGCTCTCCAAGTACAAAGTCCCTCTCAGCCACACGACTCATTATCTCCTTGGCTTTTTTTCTTAGCTCCCCTTCATCCACCAATGTGACAGTGGCCTCCCTCTCGAACCTTTCAACCATCATGTCTCTAACCAAGCTTGACCCAGCAGCAGCCAACTCCTTGAAAAATGGCATAGGTGTTGTCATCTTTTTCTTTGTTATAAAAAAAACTGCTTTTTTGTGAGTATATGTATGTATTTAGATTGAGATTTTGCTTTGTTAGTGATTAATTTATCATGTTTGTATGTCACTTATAAGCACAGTGTCTTTAATTACCACCCTTGAGCCACACAATTAATAATTACCCATGCTTCATTTCACTTCCACATACATGAACAAATATTAATTGTGTGTGTGTGTGTGTTTAATGTGTAATTTTTCTTTGGTTATTATTACTAATTTGTGTTTCTATGTGACTTATAAGGCCAATTGATTTGATTGTCACCCTTGAGCCAAATGAATGAACATTTATTCATCATTAATTTCCCTTCCACATGCATGAACACACAATAACTACCCATCATTTCACATCCAATAGCAGTTTGACCAAAACTAATCCAACAGAACTATATTTATATCCAAGGTAACACACAACACCTATTTCATAAATAATTTTTCTAACATACTTTTTGTAACATAACTTATCATGGCTTCTTCTTCTTCCAACAACATCAATGAAATCAAAGAAGTATCTGGGTCTTATAATTTGGCAACGGCATTCAAGAGTCATTTCAACAATGAAATGACTGAAGAGAAGGGTTGTTTGAAGCGATTCGTGGAAGAGCGTAGTCAACTCGAAAAGAAAGTTGATGAATGTCAGGTTACACTCAACGAGACTCGTCATCTGGGTCCATTGAACGTAAAAGTAGATGCTATTCTTCGCTGTCTAGTTGAAACACAGGAAAGGGAGCGTAACCGGATTATTTTGTTGACTGATCTAATCAATGATATCATTGATGGGATTCGGAAGAAGGAACGCCAAGTTAAGCTTATGGAGGTTCATGAAGTCTCCTCTGATGAAGATTAGAGTATGATCATGATGCTTGTCTTTTGGGGTTATATATTCGCAATTATTTTGTTTGTTTATGTTGAATAATTTTTTATCAAATGGCTGTAACCCTGTAATTTTAATGACTTTGAAGAAGCATTAATATTAAGTTTGAAGTTATCTTTATTTATATGATTCAGTAGTGTATGTTTGCTTAGAGTATGCATTTGCAGATTGCATTACAATTGAAAACTACCAAAATTGATAAAACCTTGACTGTATTTGAATTTGCAGATACGCTTATGCCATTTACCATTTGCATATTGACTTTCTAAAGTCAAACTTCAAATGCTAATTGGTATGAGTGTATCCATGAGCATTTGTATTTTCCAGTCATAAACTCCAAAATTTGAAAAATTGAGTGTTTGGAATATGATTTGTAGACTGCATTTCCTTTCAAAACATCCATTGTCTTAATGAGTTAGAAATATTCTAGACTATGTGGTACAATGTGTTGCTAATTTTGCTGAATTTGACTTTCTAAAGTCAAACTGGAGTATTTTACACAACATAACCAAATGCAAAACTGTGCACATGAACCAACAAACTATAAAAACAAATAATGTATATACAAGAGACCAATTTCCATTACTGAATATGCAAAACAATTGGTTGTTACATCATTTGTATCATGATCCTAACCAACAAACAACATCTTAGATAATATTACATAAACACAAACACACATAGACTCAAACTAAACCAAAATACAGCCACTAGACCTAAGCTAAAAGTAGGAAAATAGCAAATGGCAACCAACTGAACATCAAATACATCATCATCATCATCATCATCATCATCATCATCATCTAAACAGGATAGACCATACATTCCCTTCAAAAACCCACAACACCATACCTACATACTAGCCCAACAAAAGAGCCTACCCAACAAAAGAACCTACCAAAGCATGACCTAATCATCACAAAAGTCCATAATGGTCATATGATGCTCATTCTCAGTCAGACCTTCATGGATCTCAATCAAAATAGCCCTCAATGCCTCCAACCTCCTTCAGTTCCTGATTTGTTTCTGGCGCAAACACTCATACGTATCACCAGCAGTTTCTTCTTCTGCTTCATTCAGTGACAAAACCTCAGCCATTCTCTGATCACTTATATCAATTTTCGTTTACAACTCATTGAATTTCTCCACGACCCACCTAATGAAACCTTCCTCTTCAGTGTTATCTTGAATGAATAGAAACGTGAAACATTTGTTAAGTTTATTTGATCTAGAAGCTTCTTTCAATTCGTTGATAAGAAGAGTGGCAGCAGCCATTGACTTGATTGATGTGTTAAAAAAGGACTATTGCTTTAGAAGAGTTATTAGGAATTAGTAATATATGGGCAAATGTAGCGTATATAATGCATCTGCAATGGGTGTTATCATTGCAAAACTTAATTGACAAATTAATTCACATAGTTGGTTTTCTTTCTCATGCAGAATTATGAACTAGTGCTACACCAATCAAAACATGACACATCTCTTGTAGGTTTTGGGTGGCGTTGCACCCCGTGGCTAGCCGAAAAAGATAAGATTTTAGTGTAATATTTTTTTTAATTTTGACATTTTTTCGAAAGTGCCCCCAACAAAAATTCGAATTGCCCCCACCTAAATACTAAAATCCAACATTCAACACTCTCAAACCTTATAAATCATTCATCTCCAAGAAATAATACTCGATTTATCATTTTGATCCTACATTTTTCTTCCAAATTTTGTTGCTATTGTCGGAAAAATTTTTTTGCCCCCTACATCTTATTTTTCTGGGTCCGCCACTGGTTGCAATGACACATAAATTGTGTCCACATATGGTACAAATATTCCTAAAAGTTACACATAATTTTGGCAATATAACATAAAGTTTAGCTGGAGTTTCAAATAATAGTGGAAAGATGCGAATCTACCAAGTTGCCCAATTTGCATATCACTCTTGTACTTTTGAGCAACTTGATCATAAATTGAAAAAATATTAAAAAAATAAAATAACTGTTCACGGCAACTTCCAGTGTTACACGTGTCCTGTACGTTGGGCAACCCATGTTTTGAAAATTTCTTTTTTTACAATTGTCCTTTCTTTTGGGCAACCATATGTTTTTTGGGCAATTTTTAATTTTCACTTTACACATGCGGATTGTTTTGGTTTTGTTGACAAAAGAGTTATTTGAGAGATTAGAAAATTTATACGTACGAGAAATTTTTACAAAAAAGTATCAACATAGGTAGAGTACATGTGACATCATATGTGTGTGGATGTTAGAATGTAAAAAATCGCGTGAGCATAGCACTGGTCTAAAATTATTGTCTTTGTTTTTTTGAAACTACATTATTTTCATATGTTTTTTAAAGTATATCAAACAAAATGAGTACTTTTATATTTATTTAAGGTAATATGGTATTTTTGAATGTTTCATTATCCCACTACACAATGACACAAGTTTTTTGAAATATTAGATGAACATATTACCATCAAATAGATATGTTGAAAGGATTTGGTTAAGTATATAGTTCTACATGGTAGCGAAACTGAGAAACCGAAAAATGCCTAATTCCATGAATATATATATATTTTTATTTTAGATAATGTGGTGCTATAAACTTAACTATTATTTTTGCACATTGAAGAAATGTTCATAGAATATGCTTTATTAGCTACCATTGAAGGATGTTAACCATACGAAGGACGATCCTCGTATATTTGGAATTCATAATATACAATGTCAACGTTTAAACGAGTAAAAACTAGCCTACGCTGAACCGAAACAAAGATTTACAGTTACACGTGCATATTTTGTAAAATGTTGCCACTAAAAGAAGTTGACCCGAATGGATGCACCAAATATTATTTGCGCACAATGTTCCAATTTCTTTGTGCTGGGATATATCCTTTTTGATTTTTTTAATAATTATGCTATATTTATTTTTTTGCATGGTAAGTGTAACTAAACTATACACTGTTCCAGTTTGGTTTCACTCCCATAAAAATTAATCTAGTTTGGTCAATAAGAGTGCTTCATTTACTACTCTTCTCCTATACGCTTCATCAAAAACTTTCTTAAATTACTTTCTTCAATAATCTCCTTCATCATGGCGTCTAACATACCAATTTATGATCAAATCGCACATCAGACTGGTTCTAGGCGTGTCGATAAAGTCCTCCTTGCTCTGTTTGCTAGGGAGAGAGAGGCCAACAGGGGTGACGAGAAAGAGTATGGGAAGATGATTGAGGAAATAGAGGTGCGTGTTGAGCACATGCATGCTATCTTACTGGAGCTTGAAAAATTTGGATCCTATCAAATTATGAATGAACCCTTGGACCGTCTTAAGTTAGCACAGCAAGAGGATTTGGATAAAATTGCCTTTTTGACTAAAAGGCGACAAGCAAGTTTGCGCCATGCCACTGACAAGTCAAGGATTATCAAGAACCTCAGGATGTTTAAATAAGCAACATTGTTAAGGTTTGGGTCTTTTGTTAGTAAGCATCTTTTGAAGGTAAATCGTCTTTTGTGGTACTATTTGTGTTATAAAAGCTATATAAGTCAAGTGTAGTTATGGGTTTGTGGGTATGTCTTTAAGTAGTCTTGTTGATCGTGTATTTGGGTTGTATCCATAATATTATGTATTTTGGGTCTTATGAACTTCTATTATGTCTAGAATGGATTAATCTGAATGTTATTAATGAAAGTATGTCTAGTTATTATGTTCTTGCTTTAATTGTTTTGTTGTTAAATTTTTACTAGATCTAATAATTGTATAAAATGTAAAAGATATTAGTTACATTTAGATTAAATGCATTGACTATTATTAAACATTAGTCACTCAACAGTCTTTCATGGGATACCCAACTGGCGGTGAAGGAAGTCGATGCCCTGAAGGGTAGGGTCGAGGCTGTTGAGACTGCAAAGTTCCTTAGGCAGCGTCGGCATAAGGATCTGTTTCGGCTGATGGCTCTAATGATTTCTATAAAGGAGACTGAGTTGAGCATGCGTGAGAAGGGTTTGTTTGCTGAGAAGCTCAAGGGATGGTTGCCATTCTAGAGTCTCTTAGTATGGGTTATGCTTTTCGATGTCTCTGGCTGGATTTCGTCTTTGGTTTATGTGTTTGGTATTTTGATGTATGGACGTTTTAATATTGTTGATGTTTTATTATGAATGGATGTTATGCGTGAATGGACTTTTAATTAATATTACTGATGTTTTGTTTAATATTGCTCATGTTTGGTTATGCTACTCTCCCTAAATTCCTTTTTTAAAATTGCATATGTTATTGGTATTAAAACTGGTTATTGTACTTCTTATTTTTTAGATCTTGTTAGTGGTTATACGATAAGCTATTATTGTCTTTTGGAACTGTAATTTGCACATGATTGGTGCAAAAAATAAGTCTATTAGTCTGTTTTAACCCATTTAGAGACTTTCAATGAGTTGCAAGAGTGAGTTGACTTTACATGGTCAAAATGTTGTTTTGACCCATTTGTTATAATATTTGTCTCATCAAATGCTCTTTTACAAATACCTGTCCTTAAATGTATTTCATCAAATAATGGTCTTTGACTACTTTTGAAGTTTCCTCATAACAAGGTACTTTAAGAGAATTGGAGAGAAAAGACTGATTTCATTATTTGAGGAATAAGCATATGATGATATTTTTACAATGACATTGTACAATTACAAGTTAGTGAACACTGCACACATATATATACACAAGTAAGATTCTATAAACATCTGCAAAAACATCTCTAAGTAGGGGTTTCACTCCCTCTTTAACTTCTTAACATAAATCAACAAAAAAGTCAACAAAAAAATAAAAAAAGAAGATTGTGACATTCAAACATAAATCTGGTTCATTAATATTAGTATGTAATTACATTCATTGAAAAGATTAACAAACAAAAGGCCCTAAACCACCATTCACCTAATCATACTTATCCATGATGGCAATGGCATGCTCCTTCAATTCTTTGATATAAGAGCTCAAACATCTTTCAGAATGGCCTTAAAGAACTCCAGCAAACGACGCTCCATTACTTGAACTTCACGCAGGGACTCATAGGCATCATCAACAGCTTCGTCTTCATCAAAGTTAAGATCTAAAACCTCACGCACATAGATATAGTGAAAATATATATAACTTCACCTAACTGCTTATAAACAATTATCTATAACTGCTCATAACTGCTTATAAGCAATTTTAGAGTTTTTTGCCTATTTATTCCCTGCTTATTTGTTATATGATGATAACTGGTTAATCTAAAACCTCATGCACACATTAAATAAATGATGCATCGTTTGTCTAGTTATGTGACAGACCCTGTTACATGGCTATTACAATTTACACGGTTTGCACTATAAAGTTAATCAACTGTATTAGGCGAAAATTAACAAAGTTACCCATTCTTAGTGCCCCCAACCATTCCTTTTGCTTTCTCAACACTCCTTGTGCAAAAGCTTGCACCAAGCGAATTGCTAAATTGCTGAAATAACAAAAGGTACAGTTGTGGACACCAAAAATGGCTAATTATGTTATAACATTGTTTGTCAATATTAAGAAATGAACAACATGTTGCACTTTAAAGTAAAAGTATTTTACTAAAGAAAGCAACATGCATAAAACAACAACGTTGCATATGCAGGTGGACACACTTTGGTACTTTGAGCCTCCACTGGAATTTCCATTGCCATGTCGACGAAATATATGCATAGGTTTGCGCCAAACCCATTGCAATGACACTGACATAGGAATGGGTTTTCGAGGGGAAGCTCAAAGTACCAAGGTGTGCCAAGTATATCGATTCTAGAAAAGCATGTAAGTACTAGGACTCGTGTTGAATGGGATAATGAAGGAGGGTGGATTGCTATGAACAATACACGCTATATCATTATCACAATCAACACACCTCAATTATCAAGGCCCATCTATCTGACGATGTAGATATGTTTCATTGATTAAATTGACCGAGTTCCCTAAAACCATCGGTGTGCTTGATAGTGATCACATTTTTCGTTAAACAAAAAAAACCAATAATGGGATCAAGGAAAAGCACACATACGGTTTTAGGGAACTCAGTCAATTTAAGAAATGGAACCCATCTACATCGTTAGATAGATGTGCCCTGATCATTAAGGTTTTCAAGGTGAAGTTCAATGTAGCAAGCTATGTATGGCCACATTACTTCGTGGATGGGTGGTTTTAGATCATAAAAAAGAAAGGAATACAATAAACCAACATACTTAACCCTTCTCAGTTCCCCCTATAGTTCCTTTTGTCATTTTAACTCCCTTTGAGCAAAGGCTTGCACCAGGCGAATTGTTAGATTGTTGAAAAAACAAAAGGAACTGTATGGGAACTTAGAATGGAAAACTATGTTGAAATTCCATACTCATTTATAAAGTTAAACCATTCATCCACAAAGTAATGTGGGCACCTAATACATAACTTCTCACTTTCAACTTCTCTTTCAAACACTTTTCTAAAATTCACAAGTATATCACTTTGTGAAATTAACATTACCTAAAGTATAATAGAATTATCGATTATATAAAAGTGAGTGAGTATTAGGACTCATGTTGAATGGATAACAAAGTAATGTGGCTTGTCATGAACAAGAAACACTATATCATTATCACAATCAACACACCTCATTGATAAGGATACATCTATCCAGCGTTTTTGATGGTTTGCGATAGTTGATTTGAATACTGACCCTATTACCATTTGCGTGATTGATCTTGATCACAAATTAACTATCAGACACCATCAATAACGCTGGAAAGACGTATCTTTATCATTGAGGTTATTGAGACAAGTTCAATCTAACAAGTCATGCCAGCACTTATTACATACCTTGATAGTTTGAAATTCTCATTGAAACACTTTTATACAATCCACAACTATATCAAAATGAAACTTAACTTTCTTAAATAACGTCTAAACATATATAAAACCTATTTATTCGCTAATTGCGTTAAAAAACTTAATTCTCATACCAATCACTATATAAAATCTATTTTTTTGGCCATGATTTTTAAAAAAATGTATTAAGCTCCTTTCAGAAAATATTTAATGCATTTAATATGACGAGAAGGTTCACTTACGTGGCCTTCATCACGTTCGCCAACCAATGAATCTGTTGTTAGTTTTAACGGATAATAAATTAATATATCATGACCGGACTCGAACTCGAGACTTCGGGATTGCACACTTTACGTATGAGTTTCAATTAATTAATAATTATTGTTTTAGTGACGAATAATTATTAAATTCACGAAATAAGCACTTAACGGTACCTAACGACCGTTAGACGAAACTTAAAGGACTTAGATGAAACTAGAAGGCAAGATTGTTCTAGAATATCCTATGGGATAATGTTTTGCCGTGAATTTCATAATCCCACATGGATTGGGATTGCCTTTTGCTCCAAGATTGAGAGGGTATAAATACATGGCCTCATGGATTCATTCTTCTCATCTCTTGGTTCATTAGCAAGCCAATTCACTTTCTTTCATCTCTTTTCTTTGAGCTATTGAAGATCCCTCGTGATCAACAAAGGCTCATTAGTAGTGCTTGCTTGTGAATTAAGAACCTAGCTTTTCTAATTGAAACGCTAATAGTACGTGTGTTCGAGAACGAAGTGTTAGCATACTTTTGCTAACAAGGTGACTTGCCCTATTCGACTACACCAAGTCGATCCACCATTAAACCCTATTAGGGTTTATAGTTCTTGTTCCATTGATTTCTTGTTCTTGCTAGAAATCACAAAGGTACGCTTCCATTTATATTCGGTTAATTTATTATTTGTATTTGATCTATTCCGCTGCGTACTCTTTGATGTTTATATGTTTATTGTTTTATATTATTCATATATTCCAACAGTGGCATCAAGAGCCGTTAATACATTATAATGAATTACCGAAACACATAAAATTGAATCGTTTGATTATAACATGCTTGGTGTTCTTATGTTTTTATATTTTTCATAAACCCTAGTTTTTATTTTTTTTATTTCGAATTTGTTTATTTATTAATATGTCGAAAGTTTTTTTTTATTTAAAAAGAAATTAGGGTTTGTTGAATTATGTTATAAAAACTTGTAGAAACCCTAGGTTGCATGTAATTTATGTGTATGGATATTGTTATATGCCGTTTGGTTGCGTTCCTTGATTGACATGATTATTTGTATAATATGTGCAATATGGGCATCCATGACAAACTATGCATGTGTTGTTATGGATTATGATTTGTTTTGATTTCATGCTTATTTATGCGATTTATTATAATTGATAAATGGTTTAGTAAATATTATGTATAAAGATTACTAAAATTTGATTAATTATAAAATTAGGGAAGACCCTATTAATCGTGTATTTAATCAATAGTGTGTTTTAATATTGATTGTAATTTGCATGACCATTATTGTTGTTATTTGTTTATTTTATTTTATTACTTTTGTTTTATATGTTTTTGCAACATGATAGTAACAAAGGGTAATTTCAAGAAATAAAATATTAAACGGACTTAATAATGGTGAAATCTTGTTTTGAGCTTACTTATAAATCTTGAACTTTTGGTTGATTGATCGCGACTGTATTAAGTGGTTGAAAGGTGGAACTAATTATGACAAACTATTAAAGTGGGTATAAGGTTGGCTACGCATTAAATTGCGGCCTTAGTGAGCCTCCATTCTGGCTTGCCGCTCGCCTGTGAGTCATATTTTAGTCTTTACCTAACATCCATGATAACTACGAAGCACTTAAGGCAAAGTTGTAAGTTTCTCAACGCCTCAATCAAAAGTTTGGAGATTTAAGCTCGTAAAGAAACTAATGAGTAAAAGTTTTTTTTTTACATGAAACATATGCTACAAGATGAATGCATGACATCTTTGTACATATATTTTGATTACACACATAAAAAATACTACCCTTAAATTTAAGTTATATGCCATCCAATGAAACGGAAACACCTGAAATTGAATCTACGCCAGGGCGTAACCTGACTAGATTGCAATGGAAGGGCAAATTACATGATTTCATCACTAGCAGATCAACTGGTGTGGTGTCATTATGTAAGTTTGTTGTTTCTTAAATTGGTTAACTTAATTGAGTTGATAGTGGGAACTGATCACTCAAGGCATAAGAAGATGGGGATAAAACATGATTACATTATTGCAACTGCGGTTGGCAAATATGTAAATCCCATCGATTCTAGGAATTGCAATTGAATATTGGCAATTGGGACACGACTCGTACCTTATTGAGTAACGTCATCACTAGCAGATCAACTGATGTGATGAACTTATGTCAATTTGGATCCTAGTTTTTCAATGTAAAATTAAATTGGTTATATGTTTATGAACCTAGGGTATTTAATTTTATTGAAATTTAATTATCGAAAGTACTAACTTTTGAATTTTTTTCTGTAGAAATGGCTACACCTGAAAACACTAATATGAGCAACATGAGTTCTGCGTTCAAGACAATGATTGATCGAGACAAGTTGACTGGTGAAAATTTCAATGATTGGTATCGATCCTTAAGAATCACCTTAAGGATGGCCAAAAGATATGATTATCTTGGTGAACCTCTTCCTACTGAACCTGCTGCGGATGCAACCCAAGCCCAAAAGGATACATACAACATTGAATATGAGAAGCACAATGATGTGGCTTGTCTCATGTTGGCCGGGATGGATACTCAATTGCAGAAAAAGTTTGAGCGATATGGACCTATGGACATGATCAATGAACTCAGACGAATGTTTGAAAAACCGCCAGCTGCAGAATTATATGACTTAATTGAATCTCTGCACAATTGTAAGCAGGAAGCAGGAAAATCCGTGAGTGCCCATTTTCTGTCCATGAAACATTATATGGACCAATTGGAGCGACTTGGTTGCGGATATCAGGAAAGCGTATGTATTGGTCTCATACTACGATCCCTTAATCAGGATTTGTATAGTGAGTTTGTACGCAATTACAATATGCATTGCAAGGGGAAGACAGTAAGTGAAGTTCATGCAATGCTTATTGACTATGAGAAAGGCCTGAACAAGAAAACACCTACACCTGCTGTAATGGCGATACAAGGTGGTAGGATCACCAAGAAACCCAACAAACCGCATAATGCAAACGTCAAGGGTAAAGGCAATGGTACTGGTAAAGGCAAGCAGATTGCAAATCACCAACAGAAGCCTAAGAAGCAAAATCCTCCTTTTCAGAAGAAGAAGGAAAATTTCAATAAGGATTTGGCTAAATGTCACCACTGCAACACTCCTGGTCATTGGAAGAAAAACTGTCCATTGTTTCTAGAGGAGTTGCGCCTCAACAAAAGTAAAATGCCTGGTAACGTCGCAAGCACTTCAGGTATGTTTATGATTGAGTTATTTTCTTTTCCTCGTAAGAATAATTCTTGGATATATGATACAGGATGTGGTACTCACATCTGTAATACATCGCAGGGACTTAGAGGAGCAAGGAAGCTGGCCTATGGAGAAAGATACTTGTACGTAGGAAATGGAGTACGTGCAGCAGTTGAAGCCATAGGGACTTTCGATTTAGTTTTACCTTCGGGAATGATACTAGTATTGAATAATTGTCATTTTGCACCCTCTATTGTTAGGGGTGTCATTTCAGTTTCTTTGATGTTGGATAATGGTTTTGTTCACACATTTATTAATAATGGAATTTCTATTTCTTTAAATAATGTTTTTTACTTTAATGCAATTCCAATAAATGGTGTGTTTGAAATTGATATGGAAGATTCCATGTCCAATAGAAATAATTCTGTGTATAGCATTAACAATAAGAGAATCAAGTCTAACTTGGATTCGTCTTATCTTTGGCACTGTCGTCTTGCTCATATAGGCAAGGATCGCATGCAAAAGCTGCAACATGATGGGCTTTTACAAAAGATCAATGATGAATCATTTGATAAATGCGAGTCCTGCATATCTGGGAAGATGACAAGGAAACCTTTTTCACCACAAGTGGAAAGGGCAACAGATCTACTTGGATTAATACACACTGATGTGTGTGGTCCACTTAGACATGTGTCAAGACGTGGTGCTACCTACTTCATAACCTTCACGGATGATTATAGTCGTTATGGTTATGTTTATTTACTTAAACATAAACATGAAGTCTTTAATACCTTCAAGGTTTTCAAAAGTGAAGTAGAATTACAACTCGGTAAGAAGATTAAGGCACTTCGATCCGATAGAGGCGGTGAATATTTAAGCCAAGAGTTTAAAGATTATCTAGCTGAGTGTGGTATAGTCCAGAATCTCACGGCTCCTTATACTCCACAACAAAATGGTGTATCTGAAAGGAGAAATCGTACTTTGCTAGACATGGTACGATCAATGTTTAATCTTACATCTCTACCTTTATCCTTTTGGGATTATGCCCTTGAAACTGCTATTCGCATATTGAATATGGTTCCAACAAAGAAGGTTGATAAGAATCCATATGAATTATGGACAGGAAAAGCTCCTAGCTTTTCTTACTTAAAGGTCTGGGGTTGTGACGCGTTTGTTAAACGTGATTCACCAGATAAACTCCAACAGAGATCTGTTAAGTGTATCTTCGTAGGATACCCAAAGGAAACAATGGGTTACTACTTTTACTTTCCACCAGAGAATAAAGTCATTGTGGCTAGGTATGGAGATTTCTTTGAAAAGAATCTTATATCTCAAGAATTCAGTGGGAGAGTTTATGATCTAGAAGATGAAGATACATCACCTTCTGAAAACACTAGCACACTTCCTGTGGAACCTGAAAGTTTAGGTCCTCCACCTGAAGTGGAAGTGGTACCCATTCGCAGATCTTCAAGAACTGTGAAAGCACCCGAACGTCTATGTCTTAACGTAGAGTGTGAGGAAACGATACTAGGGGATCTTAATGAACCTACTAGTTATAAGGCTGCCATTAATGGTCCTGAAAAGGAGAAATGGCAGAGTGCTATGAATGGGGAAATGCAGTCCATGAAAGACAATGAAGTCTGGGAAGAAGTAGACTTACCTCCAAATGCTAAGGTAGTTGGAAGTAAATGGCTCTACAAAATGAAAACAGACATGGATGGCATTGTACACATCTATAAGGCTCGTTTGGTAGCTAAAGGCTATACTCAAACATTTGGTGTTGACTACGAGGAGACCTTTTCTCCTGTAGCTGACATTAGAGCTATTAGGATTCTCTTAGCCATAGCTGCCTACTATGACTATGAGATATGGCAAATGGATGTCAAAACCGCCTTCTTGAATGGTCGCCTAGATGAAGACATCTATATGGCGCAGCCTGAGGGGTTTGTGAATCCAGAATTTCCAAACCGTGTATGCAAACTTAAAAGATCCATTTATGGATTAAAGCAAGCATCACGTCAATGGAATAAGAGATTTGACGCAGAAATCAAAAGTTTTGGATTTAGTCAAAATCTTGATGAGCCATGTGTATACCAGAAAGCTAGTGGGAGTAATGTTACTTTCCTTATCCTATATGTCGATGACATATTAATATTAGGAAATCATATACCAAGTTTAAACGAAGTTAAAGCTTATCTTGGTAGATGTTTTTCTATGAAGGATTTAGGAGAAGCAACATTCATCCTTGGAATCAAGATCTACAGAGATAGATCAAAGCGGTTGATTGGATTAAGTCAAAGTACTTACATTGATAAAGTATTGAAGAGATTTAATATGCAAAATTCCAAGAAAGGATATTTGCCAATGCAAGTGGAACATGGCTTAAGTAGCAAACTATGTGCCTCAACACCTGAAGAGGTTGCAATCATGAAGAAGGTTCCGTATGCTTCAGCAGTAGGATCTATCATGTATGCAGTTAGATGCACAAGACCTGATGTGGCGTTTGCACAAAATATGACCAGTCGTTATCAACAGAATCCAGGTGGAAAGCACTGGCACGCTGTTAAAAGCATTCTTAAGTATTTAAGGAATACTAAAGATATGTTCCTAGTGTATGGGGGAAATCCAGAAGCAGAACTTGATGTTACAGGTTACTGTGATGCGTCCTTTGAAACTGATAAAGATGATGCAAAGTCTCAGACGGGTTATGTCTTTGTTATTAATGGAGGAGCAGTTGACTGGAAGAGCAAGAAGCAGACAACAATTGCAATGTCTGTTACAGAAGCTGAGTATATTGCTGCATCGGAAGCTACGATGGAAGCTGTTTGGATCAGGAAATTCATTTCGGGGCTTGGTATTATGCCGTCAATTGAATTACCTATTAATATGTATTGTGACAACTCTGCCGCAGTTACATTCGCCAATGAACCTGGAGTTATGAAGGGCGCCAGACATTTTCCAAGAAGATATCACTATGTTCGAGAACAAGTCGACATAGGTGAAATCAATCTACTCAAAATTCACACAGATAACAATCTAGCTGATCC
>JARVZY010005605.1:0-29263 GCA_030686995.1 Artemisia argyi | reverse complement strand
TAGTGGCTCTACTACTGCATTGTCCGCAGCTAGAGTGGGGAAGGATATGTCCTTTTCTGAAGAGAACTTTTGACTGACTTTTTGTTTTGTCTTGCGTTGCCATGACTGTATCATGTAGATGATGTCCGCTTTATCTTTGGGAGGTTCTTTCTTGCCTCCATTCCTTTGCTTGTCCTTCCCTTCTTTAATGTTTTTTACAAGGTGATCCATTTTACCATCCTTTACTAATTTTTCAATTAGTAGTCGTAGATGGACACACTCGTTGGTTGTATGGCCTTTTTGGCCATGATATTCGCAGTATCCATTCCCTATGCGCTTGTCCTCTGCTGTACGCATTGGTGGGGGTTTTGGGAAGTTTGCACCTTCTGTTACAAATATTTCCCTCGGAGTCTTTGTGAGAGGGGTATACTTGTCATTATCTCGTCCACTGCGATAATTCTTACTGCGGTTGCTGCTCTGATCATTGGATTGTCTCCTAGGCTGTTCTTGTTGCCTATAATTTGAGTAGCCTTTTTTACTGTCCGCAACGGCTACTTCTCCTTGTATGAAGGATCTTGTGCGCTTTATTAGCTCATCGAAAGTTTGGGGAACCTTGTCGTTTAGCTTCCGAATGAGTTCTGGGTTATTAATCCCATTCATGAACCCTGAAATTTTTAGGACTTCGGGACACGCTTTGACATGTATACACTCATCTTTAAAGCGTTCCATATAAGCACTGGTTGATTCCCCTTGGCGCTGTTTTACTCTGGCTAGTTCAACAGGGTTTTTAGCGCACTTCTTTCTTTGGGTGAAGTTTAAACGGAATGCTTTTCGCAATTCTTCAAACCCGCCAATGCTTCTTCGTGGAAGCTTGCTAAACCATGTGTGCGCATTCCCTACTAAGGTGGAGTTAAACATATGACACCACACAGGTTGTGGCCAATTTTCGATGTAGCAGCGGATTCGAAAATTTTTAGGTGGTCATCCGGATCACCCGTTCCATCATATGTTTTAACACTAGTAGGCATGCGCCTTCTCTTATGAACGGAATAATCGCTGATGTGTCGTGTAAATGCATCAACTTTCTGGCGAAGCCACGGAAGAGACATGTTTTCGTCTTCATCTTCGCGACGTCTTCCTCTAGACTTCCAGTGTCCTGTTTCCTTATCCTCATTGTCCGAGGAGTCATCAGAGGAAGAGTAATCTCTTTTGCGGCGCTTGTGCCGGCTTCCTTCAGAGGAAGAGCTTGAGGGGCTTTCACTTGGGGATATTCTCCTCCCTAATCTGTCGTGAATTCTTTTGCTCCCAGACCTGGAGGAACCTTCGCTTGGTGAATGTTGAGGTCCTAATCTGTCTTGTATCCTTCGACTACCAAGTCTGGAATGAACATTGGTGCGCCTCTCGAGTCTCGCCGTCTTCATATTCCTCTGAATATTGTGAGTCAGATGTCATACCCAACCTATCATGGATAGTGGTACGTCTTTCATTATTTTCGCGTCTTCCTCGTAGGTGGCGCGGTGGTGATACTTCGCGTTCAGGACCAAAGTTGAGTCGGGCTTGTAGGCTCGTACTTGACCTTCTCCTTACTTCTTCTTGCATGAGGGCGGTTAGAGTTTCGTAATTTTGGGATACAAAATTACTCAATGTTAGGTCAGGTGCGTCCTCATTCGCTGTAAGAACATCTGCCTCAGTATTGGGCACCCCATCTCGGTTAGGTGCGCCAGGCGGCACAGTGTTGTCCACTATAGGTGCCGTTTGGTGGGGAGTACTGAAGAGGGTGCGCTGAATTTCTTCAATGCTTGGGACTACTGTGGTGGCTTGGGTAGTCCTTATAGGCAATTCTACTGCTGGGAGAGGTAGGGTTGGTCCCATTTCTTGGTGACTAGGCGCACTGGTTGTCCCAGAAGCCTGCCTAGAGGTCGAATCTTGTTGGTTCTGCCTCTGGGGGTCACGTGTTTTCTCCAACTGCGGAGTCCGCTGGCTTGACTTCGTCATTCTAGTTCTTTAGTTCTTAGTGTTGGTCCCACGGATGGCGCCACTTGTTGATACAAAAGTTGGGCGTTCCTAGTTTGGGCTCTTGCTCGTACCAATTAGCTCTTAATACTTGAAACTTGCGCACTAAGAAAACAAACAAACACCGTTAGGCTTATCGTTGGATTGTCTCCCACGATTATCCTCCGGCGTGAGAGTAAGTAATCGGTTTTAGGGTTCTCGTAAAGAGTTTAGGGTTTTGTGAATCGTACCTTTAATGAGAATTATGTCATTCCTTATATAGGCGCAGAATCCTTGTAGGTTTCGTGCTCCTTACGTTTTGCACGCATGGTGCTTATCCGGTCCAAGGATCTTTATCCATAGATAGAAGATCCTTATCTAGACCATAAATAGTTTGGTTGGGCTTGGGTCTACGTGAGCCCAATCCCGTTAACAATGCGACCCAAGTTATCATAGCCCACTCATGGTGGGTTTGGGCCTTAGTGATGTTTATCATTTGGGCTCGTGCCCCAAATATAGACTATACGTCATCAGAAGTGTTATATCATATCCTGAATTCCTGATAATTATAATTAGGGCCGTCCCGCGGATTTCGAGGACCTGTGCGACTTATAAAAAGTAGGCCTTTCAAAGAAGTGTTTAGCTGCTCTATTAATAAGTAGCAAAACATAGTAGAAATAAGCATCTCAAAGTCTGCTAATTTATGTTGTCGATTGAGATGCATCTCTCAAAATATTAGTAAGATTACATAATATATATTCTATTATTCTTCAATCCTATAAATATCAATTTTAATATAAAAATTTATTACATAATATTAAACTATAAATTCTAAAAACTTGCAATCTATATATTAAAAAGTCTCAACAAATGGAAGATAGAAATAAAATATTTAACCAAGCAAACGTTAGACAAAATTCCGAGCGATAGATGCAATAAACGAATAACAGGTGCTTTATTTGCTCATATGTAAAAACAAATTGGACTGGGCTTGCTACTTAGAGTTTGGCTCTATAACACTCAACCTGATGGATCAACATGTGAGGCCCCATTGGGATATTGGGCCACGTGCAGTTGATCGCTCTGCACAGGCCCATATCTGGGCATGCTTATGATCGACAGACTAGAAAACAAAGACTTTTCTTGAACGGCGAAAGAAGTAAAAGAAACAACACAGATTTTCTACTTTTTTAACCACTAAATGATTCTAATTATCCACTCATACAAGCTATTAGAACATACATCTGATTATTTTTTTTATTTTTATTTTATTATTATTATTATTATTATTATTATTATTATTATTATTATTATTATTATTATTATATTTTTTTTTTTATTTTTTTTTTTCGTGATAAGGATGTAACAATATACAAACTTTTGCTCAACTAATATACGGGGATTTGAGTCCAACAAGCAACAAAATACAGACTCAAAGTCTTAAACCGAGTGAAGTGGTAAAAAAGATGGGAGAATATTTTATTAATGAAATCTTCCTCCCATTTTTGGGAGGAAATGAAAACTAAACTCAAGAACTGAGCATCAGTGATTTGTAAATTGTAACCCTTCACACCTAAATATCTAACCGTTGTTCATTTGGCTGAGCTAGTTTATTTATCTTTGTGTGGGCCCAATATTACTAAATGGATTTAACAAATTACATTATATGAAAGTCACTAGTATCTAGTAAATGTTTTGGATGTGCCATGGCCAACCCCAAGCTTCACTTGGCTCCGTCACTGACTCAAACCGAATTAAACCTTCCCCAATTAAGAAGGTTAACGTGTTGGAATTATTATATCATGACATTCATATAAATAAACCAAGTACATCAAAGTGAGCATGAGCGGAAGCAATTATAATAGATCGAATAACATGTAATTAATTAATCAATTATTTAAATCGTAAACGTACCTTTGTGATTCTAGCCCGAACAAGAATCAATGCAATCTTCCGGAACCAAGAACCCTAATTAGGGTTTATAAGGATTATAAGAATTACCCCTTACCTTTTTGTAATTCAATCAAATAATCAAACAATAGTGTGTTTGATTCACGTTCTTGTACACACGTACTAATTCAAGAAAAGTATTTGCAAGTAATAAACACAAAACCTTTTTTGATCTTATAAAAATCGAAACCCTTAGGGGTGTTCGTTTGATGAATCGACCAAGAGAGAAAGAAAGAAGAAAACACCAAGATGTGTGTGTACAAGTTATTTGAAAAACCTACATCTTGGGTTTGCTTATATACTACACAAGACTTGGAGCTCAAGGCACAAAGGAGGTGGGTTGCACCCCTTGGCCGATCGGTTTGGAGCCCAAAGAAGGGTTTCCGGAACCTTCTCTTATTTTCATGTTTTGTCTAGTATTTACTTTCCTAATCTTCGTTTAATAAATAAATAGTCATTAATCAATAATACTAATATTAATTGTTTTGTGTTTAATAATTAATTATAACATTTTATAAATAATTATTACATTTTCTCTTCATACGTATTGTGTGCAATCCCGTGATCTCAAGTTCGATCCTAACACACGACTATTATTATTTTGTCTATAAAACCAACAGCTCCCACTTAGACATATCATAATAGTGTGATCACATCGATTAGCGTCTTGCAACACGTCGATGCCTCTAGTACAACTTGAGTAAGGCTCCTGGAAAACCTTTTAATGATTTCTCATTATTATTATCCCTTTGTTTCTAATACCGTGTTAAATAAGGATATGAATCTAGGTTATTCCTTAATTAACCATTCTGTTTCTCGTTTTAGAAATTGACAAGATTACCAAATCTTTTGAACCTTTCAAGAAAGACCTTGGGCGTGGCCACGCAAACACCTTGACAACCCTACGAGGGGCCCAGCAGTATTAAACTCCAAAAATTAATTTGAAGGAACAAATTCTTTATTGATTACAAGCAAAACACACAAACTTTGTAACACTTACGAAAACAACCCTTATGACTACCAGTTACGTATAGCGTTAAGTTGTTCCAAAAAAATGTACTACATTCATGACCGTTATCTTGTATCTCAAGTCTAAGGATAACTTCTTATGATTTACTTAATGACAAGATCCATAAAGTAATATCATATAGTTGGGATAAGTCCTATATTCAGTATCATCGAATATCATCTGAAATGACATGTCTACGCATCAATATACTTAAGTATATTATATCAACTTCAGATTTGTCTTAATTTAATAATATTCCCATATTATTAACTGACAACGGACAATTTAGAATAACTATTATTCATGGATTTAAACATGCAAAAATAGGACAACAATAATTAACAATAGAAATAAACATACCAACATACTTTATTTCATTAAAATAATAATTGTTTACAATATCCTTTATCCAAATACTAATCATAGTTATGCATGAAACTACTAGCTAATTTAAGTCCAATTCCATTGGATAATCCATTAAGCTTCTCTTTCGCCAAAGCCTTAGTGAACGTATCAGCTAAGTTTTCATCTGTGTGAACCTTCAACAGATTTATTTCACCTTCGTCAACCTTTTCACGAACAAAGTGATACTTCCGTAGAAAATGTCTGGTGCCTCTCATGACTCCAGGTTCATTGGAAAATATGATTGCAGCAGAATTGTCACAATACATATTAATAGGTAATTCAATTGAAGGCATAACACCAAGCCCATAAACAAATTTCCTAATCCAAACAGCCTCCATAGCAGCTTCTGAAGCAGCAATGTATTCAGCTTCTGTTGCAGACATCGCAATTGTACTCTGCTTCTTGCTCCTCCAATCTACAGCTCCTCCATTGATAACAAAGACATAACCCGTCTGAGACTTCGAATCATCTTTATTACTTTGAAAGGATGCATCACAGAAACCTGTAACACAAAGTTCTGCAGATGGATTTCCACCATATACCAAAAACATATCTTTTGTATTCCTCAAATACTTAAGAATATGCTTAACAGCAATCCAATGTTTATCACCTGGATTCTGTTGAAATTGACTAGTAATATTTTGAGCAAACGCCACATCTGGCCTTGTGCACTTAACCGCATACATAATAGATCCTACAGCCGAAGCATAAGGAACTTTACTCATGCGAGCCACCTCTTCAGGTGTTGAAGCACAAAACTCATTACATAAGTCATGTTTTGCTTCCATCGGCAAATATCCTTTCTTGGAATTTTGCATATTGAATCTTTTCAATATTTTGTCAATGTAAGCACTTTGACTTAATCCAATTAACCGCCTTGATCTATCTCTATAGATTTTGATTCCCAGAATGTATGCAGCTTCTCCTAAATCTTTCATAGAAAAGCACTTTTCAAGATATGCCTTAACAGCTTGCAAACTTGGAATGTCTTTTCCCATGATCAATATGTCATCAACATATAGAATTAGGAAAGTTACATTATCACTTCCACTAGCTTTGTGATACACACATGGCTCATCAAGATTTTGAGTGAATCCAAACTTTTTAATTTCAGCATCAAACCTCTTGTTCCATTGTCATGATGCTTGCTTTAATCCATAAATGGATCTCTTAAGCTTGCAAACACGATTTCGAAATTCTGGATTTTCAAAACCTTCTGGTTGTGCCATATAGATGTCTTCATCTAGATGACCATTTAAGAAAGCGGTTTTCACATCCATTTGCCAAATTTCATAGTGATAGTACGCTGCTATAGCTATGAGAATTCTTATAGCTCTTATGTCTGCTACAGGAGAAAACGTCTCCTCGTAATCTATTCCAAAAGTTTGCGTAAAACCTTTAGCAACTAGACGAGCCTTATAAATGTGTGCATATCCATCCATGTCAGTCTTGATTTTGTAAAGCCACTTACTCCCAACTACCATGGCACCAGGAGGTAAGTCAACTTCTTCCCAGACTTCATTGTCATGCATGGATTGTATTTCCCCATCCATAGCAGCTTTCCATTTAGCTTTTTGAGGGCTATTAATGGCAGCTCTATAGTAGGTTCATTAAGATCCCCTAGTGTATGCTCATCAACCTCTACATTAAGACATAGACGGTCAGGAGCTTTCACAGATCTTGAAGATCTACGAATGGGAATTACTTCAATTTCCGGTGGAGGACCCAGACTTTCCGGTTCTATAGGAAGTGTGCTAGTGTTTTCTGAAGGCAATGCATTATTTAGATCATCTTCTAAATCATATACTCTCCCACTGATTTCTTGAACCACAAATTCACTTTCAAGAAAATCACCATATCTTGCAACAAACTTTTTGTTCTCGGGTGGGTAGTAAAAGTAGTAACCCATAGTTTCCTTAGGGTATCCTAAAAAAATGCATTTTACAGATCTTTGTTGCAGATTATCTTGTGAGTCACGTTTAACATACGCCTCACAACCCCAGACCTTTAAATAAGACAAGTTCGGAGATTTTCCAGTCCATATCTCATATGGTGTCTTATCAACCTTCTTGGTGGGAACCATATTCAAAATACGAACAGCTGATTCAAGAGCATAATCCCAAAAAGACAAAGGAAGATTAGTAAGATTATACATTGATCGAACCATGTCCAACAATGTACGATTCCTTCTCTCAGATACACCATTTTGTTGTGGAGTATATGGAGATGTGAGATTCTGGACAATTCCATTCTCAGTTAAGAAATCTTTAAAATCTTGACTAAGGTATTCACCACCTCGATCAGAACGAAGAGCTTTAATCTTCTTTCCTAATTTCAATTCTACTTCTGCTTTGAAAACTTTAAATGTTTCAAACACCTCATGTTTATGCTTAAGTAAATAAACATAACCATAACGGCTGAAATCATCCATAAAAGTTAAGAAGTAGACAGCACCTCTCCTTGACACATGTCTAAGTGGCCCACATACATCCGTGTGTATCAAACCAAGTAGATCTGAAGCTCTTTCCATATTATTATGAAAAGGTTTCTTCGTCATCTTCCCAGAAATACAAGATTCGCATTTATCAAATGACTCATCATTGATATTATTCAAAAGCCCTTCACGTTGCAGCTTTTGCATGCGAGTCTTGCCTATATGGGCAAGTCTACAGTGCCAAAGGTAAGACGAATTCAAGTCATACTTCATTATCTTACTTATGATGTACATCGAATTATTATTATTGTTGGAAGTGACACAATTATTCATATCAATTTCAAACACACCATTCACAGCAACAACATTAAAATAAAATACACCATTTAAAGAAACAGAAATTTTATTGCCATCAATAGTATGAGAAAAACCAATATCCAACAAACAAGAAAAGGAAACAATACCTCTAATTATAGAAGGTGCATAATGACAATTGTTTAAACAAAGTACTAAACCCGAAGGTAAAACTAAATCAAACATTCCTATGGCTTCAACTGCTGCTTGTGCTCCATTTCCCACATGCAGAAATTGCTCCCCATAAGCTAGTCTCCTTTCCTCTCTAAACCCCTGAAGTGTATTACAGATATTAATACCACATCCAGTATCATATACCCAGGAATTCATTATACGAGATAAAGTAAATAATTCAATGACAAAAAAGTTACCTGAAGTGCTGGTGCCCATGTGCCCAGTCTTCTTGACCTTATTGTTTCGCAAGTCATCGAGATAAAGAGGACAATTCCTCTTCCAATGGCCCATCACCTTGCAGTAATGGCATCCTTGATCCTTCTTTGGATTATTCTTGATAGGAGGGTTCTTCTTAGGTTGAGGTGGTTGATAAGCCATAACCTGCTTATTCTTATCAGCCTTCTTCTTTCCTTTACCCTTCTTCTTGTTCGCATTTGGCTTGTTAATTCTACCCCCTTGTATAGCAAGAACTTGGGGCGTAGGAGCCTTTGGTGTCAACCCTTTCTCATAATCAATGAGCAGTGCGTGCAATTCACTTACTGTCTTCCCCACGCAATGCAGATTGAAGTTCCTCACAAAACCATTAAAATCCTTGTTAAGGGACCTATTGATTAAGTTCACAGCCATATCATTGTCATAGGGTTTCTTAAGTGTTTGTAGTTGATCCATGAAACTTTTCATCTTCAATACATGAGCACTCACAGGTTCACCATCCCCTTGCTTACAACCATGTAGAGTCTCCATCAAATCGTAAATCTCTACATTTGATGGTTTCTCATAGAGTTCTTGAGTTCATCAATCATGTTCATGGGGAAATACTCCTCAAACTGCCTTTGAAGAGGTGTGGACATCGCCCCTAACATCATTGCGGCCACATCAATATGTTCCTTGCAATCAAGATTCCATTTGGCCTTAGCAGCATCAGTTGCTGCTTCGCCTTCAGGTTCAGCAGGACAAGGCATTTTCAAGATTTCAAGTTGACCAGTCACTCGCAGGACAATCCTTAGTGAACGGTACCAATCATTGAAATTTTCCGAGCCAGTCAATTTTTCTCGTTCAAAATAAGTTTTGAACACAGAACGAAAGTTGGTGTTATCAGTTTGAGCCATTTCTACAGATAAAGAAAGTTCAAAACATTAGTATTTTTGATAATACAATTTTTCAAGAAAATTAAAATACCCAAAGAAAAATAATCCATAGAATAATCTTGAAAACTAGGATCCTCCATACACATAGTTTCATCACATCAGTTGATCTGCTAGTAATGAAAGTATAATATGAGGTAACTTGTCGTACAAGTAATTGGCATAACATTTGTCCAATTCCTAGATTTATGGGATTTACAATCACAAAACATTTGTATTGTAAGCATGTTTAGTCCCCATCTTAATGCCTTGAGTCCAAGATCTCACTTACTACTCAATTTAAGTCGTCTAACTTAAAAACGGCAAACTCACAAATCCATCACATCAGTTGATCTGCTAGCAATGAATTTATGAAATTTACCTCTCCATTGCAATCTCGCCAAGTTCTCACATGACGTAAATTACAACTTCAAGTGTTCTTAATTAGATGGCATTCGACTTAATTTTATAAGGGTATTAATATTTTGATGTGATCAAAATAATGTATGAAGAAGCATGCATACAACTTCATAACATTGGTTTTACAAAACATTTTTATTACCAATTAGCTAAGAGTAAAATAACAAAGTTTTGATTGAGGTATCGGGTTCGCCAATTAAAGAATAACCATCAATTATCGTCCACTATATCATACTTTTGCATAAGCCCGAAAGCTTAGTGTTTCGGATAATCATTGTGGAATTGTGAATTATTCACCCTTAAGATGATAATGTACATGTAATGGTTGTTCGGTAAGTCTAATTTACACACAAACGAGCGTTAAGACAGAATGTTGTCTATCTAAGGCCACAATTAAATGCGATGCCAACCTTATACCCATCTTATAGTGTGTAAACTTCGGTCGAGCCTATTTAACCATTACGTACAAAAACATCAATCAACCAATTCTTTAAAATTTTAACTCTTAAAAACCAAAACAATTTCGCCATTATTTAGTCCGTATTATTTTTCTATTCAAAAAATTACCCTTTTCGTTTATATAAACATGTCTAACACAATAAATAAACAAAACAAGTAATATACAATAAAAAATAAAACAACTAAATAAACACATATACATAATCATAACAATTAAATATGTATAAAACATGTAGCCACATGCAAATCTTATTAAAAAGTCCTATTAATAATCAAATCTAGGTGTATTACGTATTAATTCAATTAGGGCTTTCTTTTTCTTGGAAAAAGAGCCACATACATCGATAAATCGATTGCGTAAGCCAAAATTAAATAAATACCACATAGCATATAATTGATTACTTAATATTGGAGTCTTCCCCAATTCGACATCTATTAAAATTTACATGTTTTAATATAACTTAACCATTAATTCATATAAGCAATTTAAACAATTTAAATTATAACACAATAAAAATCCATGCAAATATGCACTTTTTCATGGATTTAGCTTAACAATTAACACATTGCACCAAGATCGTGTACTAAAACGCATAACAATTACATGACATCTTAGGGTTTCTAATCAAATTAAAAAAATAAAAAACCATAAACCCTAAAAACCCTTTAGGTCAAAATCGACCCAAAAAATTAGGGTTAGGGATCTAACACATAAACCCTAAAAAAACATGTAACTAAACGAATCAAGATCCAATTTTTATGCGTTTCGATAATTAATTACACATTATAACGGCTCTAGATGCCACTGTTGGAATTATTATATCATGACATTCATATAAATAAACCAAGTACATCAAAGTGAGCATGAGCGGAAGCAATTATAATAGATCGAATAACATGTAATTAATTAATCAATTATTTAAATCGTAAACGTACCTTTGTGATTCTAGCCCGAACAAGAATCAATGCAATCTTCCGGAACCAAGAACCCTAATTAGGGTTTATAAGGATTATAAGAATTACCCCTTACCTTTTTGTAATTCAATCCAAGAATCAAACATTAGTGTGTTTGATTCACGTTCTTGTACACACGTACTAATTCAAGAAAAGTATTTGCAAGTAATAAACACAAAACCTTTTTTGATCTTATAAAAATCGAAACCCTTAGGGGTGTTCGTTTGATGAATCGACCAAGAGAGAAAGAAAGAAGAAAACACCAAGATGTGTGTGTACAAGTTATTTGAAAAACCTACATCTTGGGTTTGCTTATATACTACACAAGACTTGGAGCTCAAGGCACAAAGGAGGTGGGTTGCACCCCTTGGCCGATCGGTTTGGAGCCCAAAGAAGGGTTTCCGGAACCTTCTCTTGTTTTCATGTTTTGTCTAGTATTTACTTTCCTAATCTTCGTTTAATAAATAATTAGTCATTAATCAATAATACTAATTATTATTAATTGTTTTGTGTTTAATAATTAATTATAACATTTTATAAATAATTATTACATTTTCTCTTCATACGTATTGTGTGCAATCCCGTGATCTCAAGTTCGATCCTAACACACGACTATTATTATTTTGTCTATAAAACCAACATAACGTACATAACGATTACGGCTATGTTTGGCAAAAGTAGCTGTGAGCAGTAGCGTTGAGCAGTAGCAGTGAGCAGTAGCTGTGAGCTGTGAGCAGTAGCCAAAAAAGCTCACAGCTTCATAAAGAAGCATTGGGAAAATGAGCTTTCCTAAAAAATAGCAAAGCCCACAGCTCTAATGCCAAACAAGCATCAAAAATAAAAAATCTCATTCTCACCGCTCATTACCCCAAAAAGCTCCAAAAAAGCTCCGCGCCAAACATAGCCTACATCCCACATGTTATGCTATATGATAAAACCAAAAGCTACAATAGGAAGGGAAAAAAAAAAACATACAAGGAATTTTATTTCATATTTCAGTAGCTTATAGCAAAATATACTTTAATAAACTCTTGCATGTGGACCTTAGTCTCCGTAATGGAGGACATAAGCATCATATTCAACAATCGCATCACCTTTGCTTTGATCAAGAAAATAAGCATTTGCAATGGTATAACCACGCGCAAATCGAAAAAGCCCACTCCCGCCAACAATTGAAAACTCCCTCGGTGCTTTGGACAAGATCAGGTTCCTCGTTAGTAGACTAAAACTACTCCCATTGTATTTTCCTTCAAAAAATACAAAATTCAAAACCATCGACAATGCCATATCTTTTCGGTCAGCAAATGCATATATTCCTTGAGCTCTTCCCACAATCTTGGAGGTTATATTTGGACCCATTGTTAAAGTATCGTCAACTACGAACGTAAGGCCAAATACAGTTTGGGAAGTGTTGGTCGTAGGAGCCTGAGCCACAGGAATGACATTGGGGTTATTGCCACTAAGAGTATCATGAAGGTAGAAGTGAAGATGAGTTAACTTCTCCTTCTTTAAAGCAAGTGATTCTGGTGGCAAGTTTTCTGAGAATTTTGTGGATTCTCCTTCAATGAGAAGTGAGATTAGGAAAATGGCTAAAATGGTACACTTGTGTTTCATGACAACTAATTGTGCCATAGTGGAAGGTGAAATGATTGATATGTGGAGTGAAGAGATTTTAGTTTAGCATATATAGTACGTTTTGTCAATGCATTATTGTTTGTATTTTATTACATATATCTACTAATTATAATACCCGCGCACGCGCGGGTTTATTTTTAATTTTTTGAAATAATTATTTAAAAATTTTGTTTTTTTGAAATTTTTTGAAATAATTATTTAAAATTTTTAATCCTATTGTTAATTGCATCTTATCTATATTTTTTGTATTTATCTTCTACTTGTGTTGTGGATAAATATAAAATAAATATTTTTTTTTAAATATCTTATCTATATTTTTTGTATTTATCTTCTACTTGTGTTATGGATAAATATAAAATATTACATAATAAGAAAATAATTTTTTTTTTAAATAAAATTATTACTAAATCAGGTATGAATTGATTTTTTTGAAATGCAAAATTTCTAATAGTGGTTTTATTTTATTATATAAAAGATAAGTAACACTTGAGTAGTAGATAAGTTAGTAACGCATTTTGATTAATTGTTGAACATATACTTTTAAAGGCAACATTTTGGAAATTGTGATAAATATCGTTTGTATTTTTAGCAAAGGCCGACCTACCCTATAGGTAGGTGCTGCTCGGGAACTACCTTACGAGCAAAAATCGTTTAGAAGTGATGGATAGATCTTTTCGAGACCTACTTTAGAAAAATACGGGGAACTATTTGTTGTTTAGCAAGTCTTGTTTACTGCATTGTTTAGAATTGAAATCTTGTCAAGAAGATGAACACTTATCATTTAACAAGAAGAAAAAATAAAACTAGAGAAAACTTTTGAACAAATAAGTGGATAGTGAAATGGACATTTCACTTGTTTTTAAGTTTTTGTGTCTAGCTACGTATTACATCTGGTGTAGATTTTTTTTGAAAGCTATCATCTTGTATTGGGTAGTTACGTATTACGCATATATGGATATAATGCTTTAATGCTTTGGGAGTTTGAGTAGTGAAATGGACATTTCACTTGTTTTTAAGTTTTTATGTTTAGTTACGTATTTTACCCATCTGGTATAGATGCTAAAAAGTTTCAACTTTGTTCAGTTGCCAAAGGAATTGGAGTCAAGCAATAAGTAAACATTTAGTATTATGAGTCATGAATCGAGTCACTAGCCGAAAACTACGTATAATATCATGAAGCTTTTCAAGCTATGAAATCTTAAAATATTCCTACCCGACCTGTTATCTCATTAATTTTTGCTTCCCGACTAAGGGAGCCACCAAGTGCCGTAGCTGAGATTTCGGAGGCCATGTGCAAAAATTTATGTCGTAACTGAATATGACGGTCAAATGTATCTCATATCCACTATTGAAAAAAAAAACTATTTTAACAATATAGCATCAATTCTTACAAATATACTAAACATAAAATCATATATCGTTAATCCATTTTTTGTCGTAAGCAAATTTTGACTCCCCGAATATATTAGGAGCTTTACATTTTGAGGCTTCTCAAATTTTGAGGCCCTGTGCGACTGTACGGCGTACGCCTCGCACACCCTCGTATATGGCTCTGAAACCACCTTAGATTTTTACTCCTAGGTCTGCCACAGCCGATCAAGCTTTGCATACTCGAGCTTAGTTTTTAAATGAGTCTCCAACTAGGCTCAAACACACGCTCGAGCTCATTCAGAATCAATCATTTTGAGCTTTTATTGATCCGACCCCGTGACAACTGCGTGGCTCATTTACACCCCTAAAATTAAGAACATTCTAGCTACAATAATGACAACTTTGTAGCAACATTATAGAATTGGTCATTTGCCATTTTGCCAGATTTAACTCATTCCAGCAGGCCCAGCAGCCCATTCTTAAGAAAAAAAATGAAGAAAGTGAAAGAAATAGGAAGTAAAGTAATAGAGAGGAAGTAAAGTCACTTTCACCCCAAAAGTGGGGTGAAAGTTTTATAACTAAAATCTTAACACTTTCACTTACTTTCACTCACTTTACTTCCTTAGAAAAACTGGAGAACACAACTTTTATCACTTTCACTTTCCTTCCTCCCTTTTGCTTAACTTGAGAACACAGTGTTAAGAATTGTGAGCCCAATCTCTATTAGAAGATGTTACACCTGTAATTTGCTAATGAAAATCCACATAACAAGGTAAATGTTTTGCTCTTATATAACCTGGTTGTTTGTTTACATGTTCTTGCTAATGCCTATAACATGTTTATGAGAATACTTTGTGTTTCTTTACCTTGATTGCTTGTTGGTTCCACATACATTCATCATTGCCTTTGGTATTACTAGTTTGTTGTTGTTTTCTTATTCCATTTGGTCTAATAAAAATTGCAACTTTAGACTCTAAATGATCAAAAGCATTAAAAAAATATGGCCCTTCGTAATGGCACTCATGGGGGGTTTATAGGATTGCGTTTTGGTAAGAGTTTATGCTTTTCGGCCAAAAGGTCAGAAATCATGGTTAACCAAAAACAAAAAAGAAACACGTTTTGTTTCAATAAAAACACTATAAGAATCACTTTTTTAAAAGGTTACATGATTATTTGCGTTTTCCAAACACAATAATGATTAAAAAGATAATCTCCTCCAACTCGCATTCACTAACACCCCTGTAAGAAACTAGTACTCTTTGCATTCTCAGGAAAGATAAAAGAACTAGGAACAACTTAATCAAATGTAATAGTAGTATAGTACTTTTAATGGTTGCAAAGTGCAAACTATAGACTATATATGAAATCTATGGGTTGTGTGTTACTTATACTTTAGTGCTCAAAATTTCTTCCTTTCATTTCGAATAAATACATTGTACTGTTTACACTATATAACTCATAACTCTTTAGTAATCATGATACTCAGCTAATGACAAAACTAACTATAATGGTGCTCGAAAATGAAAGAAATTTCTTAATTTACATACTTATCATTGCTTTCATCTTTGATAAACACGAGGATCTGTTTACTATCGTTTTTGGAAGTTAAACGCCTTGATGGAGTAAGCGAAAATGAACCCAAACAGTATACAAAATCCTACTATGATCACGGCAACATATTTTATGAAGTCATATTCAAACCCGTAAAAGTTGTGGACAAACTCTGCCACTGTCTCGCCTGTATCTATCCTGTCTGTTATATCCCCGAACTGTGATGTAACTAGTCCGTATAGTGTCCAAGCAATTGGACATATGTAATAGTACCATCTCCACCATATAGGTATCCTCTGTATATCATAAAGAGAAAAGTTTAGAAATACGTAGTAGTACATTTGAGTGATGATAGCTTTTTATTTAGCAAATTATTAGCACATTGAAACTTACCGTTCGTGGAACAATGAACCCTGAAAAAAGATTCCATATTGCATAAAATGCCGATGAGATGATAGCAGCAAAGTTGTGATTAGGAGTTACTGCAACGGTCATCATCCCATAAAATGTGAAGTACACGAAGGTGAAGTACATAAAGAAGAGATACCAAAAGAACTTGACTACTGTCCACTCGAATCCAATCATTGCATATACAATGATCCCATAAACGACTGTCTGAACAAATATATATGGGATTTCTATCACAACCTGCATAACACACAACAAATTAGTAACACAAAATGGGTCAAATGGCAAACAAATATCTTTAGAAATTAAATATTATACCTGTCCAAAAGCATATGGCAAAGCTGAATACATCCCAGCAGCTCTTTCTCTATAAAAGACTGTTCGTTCAATAGCAACGACTGGTTGCACTGATGTAGCATTTTGTACTCCGATGAATAGTATAGCAGCGTACATGGAACCCATTGCATTAAAAAGATCTTGTTGGTTTCTCCTGTAAGAATAATAAAAAAAAAAAAAAAAAAAAAAAAAAAAAAAAAAGTTTAATATATGGTTCGTCATTTGTCTATTTATTCACTATTTATTAACCCTCATTGTTTACCTTTTAGACCCCATATCCCAGAAGATTGTGCCGAACATCAAAGCTATGACAGTTGTAAACAAGAACCTCACAGCAGTGTATGGAGGGTTTCGCCAATATGACCAATGTTGTTTCCATAAACATGCCATACATTGTGTCCAGAAAGATTGTGAATACTGAGTTCGGAACTCTATGTCAGAAGAACCAGGTATCGGCTTACTACTTTCTTTTATTAGTTCTTTATTTCTTCTGAAATAGCCACCAAAAATGTAATTAGGAAACGGATAAATTATGTTATAATATAAGTAATTGGTTATATTCACTGGTGTCCTACTTGTATAGTTCTGAGTTCTTGTACACTTCTGCAAAACTAATGCCTAAAGCTGCTTCCTGTGCTGCTGATGTGACCTCTAACATCCAAGTTGCCGGATTGTAACCGTCTTTCAGTTTATTCACTCCTTCGATATCCTACATCAAAGAGGATTCATAGATGTTCATTTTTTTATATTTCAACTATAGTTGTGGTTTTATCTTATAATTTTACATGTTGATGATACCGACCTCAAAGTACTTGATCAAGTGAGAAGAGTGACGTCCCACTGGACCGACATATATCTCTTCACCTCCTCTTTTCAAAAGAAATAACTGTATACAGAAAAAGGAATTGGTAATTAGTTTCGTTATGTTTGAGACTGACTAGATAGCATAAAATTCGTATCTGATACAAACTTACCTCATCAAAAGCATCAAAGATGTCGATGCTTGGCTGATGTATGGTGCAGACCACTGTTCTTCCTGTGTCAACTGTGTTTCTCACTGTTCTCATGACTATGGCCGCTGCTCTTGCATCAAGTCCAGATGTGGGCTCATCCATGAAAATAATAGACGGGTTTGCCACTAACTCAACAGCGATTGTTAGCCGCTTTCGCTGTTCAGTTGAAAGCCCGTTGACTCCTGGTAAACCCACAAGTGCCTCCCTTAGTGGAACCAACTCGACAAGCTCCATCACCTCCTCAATAAACATCTACATGTAATAAACATATAACATAACATCAAATATTCTGCTGTATTAGCACATAAACCATAATTAATATCTTCATATCATTATAGTTCACCTCTCGGGTTGCTGAATCAACTTCGGGAGGTAACCGGAGCCATGCAGAATATTGCAAGGACTCATAGACAGTGACGTGAGGAGAGTGAATGTCAGTTTGCTCACAATATCCTGCTACACGAGCAAATGTTTCTTGCTTCTTTGGGTACCCAGAGATAGTGATACTTCCGTCGATGTATCCACCTGTTTTTCGCCCTGCTAAAACATCCATTAAAGTGGTTTTACCAGCACCACTGATCCCCATAAGAGCAGTTAAAACCCCTGGCCTAAAAGCACCACTGACGCCCTTTAATAGTTCTAACCGATCTTGGGCTTCACCTTGAGCTTTCATTTCCGGTGGCATATCTACTGCGTATTTAATATTATCAAAGACGATGGAAAGTGGCACAAATGGTAAAACCATTCCGCGTTTTTTGTTATGGTCAGATTCAGTAATGCTACCCACTCTTGATGACATTCGAACTTCACTTTTCCTTTCTGCATATATATCCATAATGTTATTACAAATCATAATAATAAGAAATTTAGTGGTCAGATTAATTTGGTTCTTGATGTCACACCTGAGGGTGATCTTGCAGATAAATCATTGGACTGTCCTGTTTTCATAGCTTTTCGAGCAGCTACACTGTCTTCTGATAGAACTGCTTGAGCACTCCCAAAGGCTGCATACAACGCATTTGAGTGTTTATACTTTTCTCGAGATTAATAGTATCATATACAAGACATGTGGATTAGCTTAAATCCTTACGGTTAAGGAACTCGAGAGCTAGGGTGAAGCAGAAATTAAAAAGGAACATATATCCGATTGAAGCAGCTACGGCTATCCAATACCAATATGCTTCAGTGAAAATTCCACGAGACTTGAGCAAAGTCACACCGACTGTGTCACTTGAGTTGGGTGCAATCTACACATTTTTCATTAAGTTCAATGACATATCTTGATTTTCATATATACGCTGTTAGCATAAATGACACTTACTTTGTTCCAACTATCTCCAAGGAATTCATTGACCGCCAAACCGTTCTGTCCATACATCATAGGTGAAAACCAATAACACCATATCCACCAACCTTTGATATCATCTGCAGTGAAAATTGGATTTTAAATGGTAAAAAAGATGCATCTTTGACAATTCGATGGTTTATGAGTTAATGTTCTATGTATATACTTTACCTCGTGCCAAGATAAATCCACCAAGAACAAAAATAGTAAGCAGTCCAAATGACCCAAATGTGTTGGCAACAATGATATTTCTTCCTAATGATGCTATGAAACGAAATAGGCCAGACGACATCTGGTGAATGCATATGAGCAAGAACACATGTTTGAAGAACCTGCAAAAGATGAAAAATTTTAATATAAAAAAACATTTGTTGGATTAAACAAAGTAGACAATTCACTAACAATTATGGTTATAACTATTACCTTCCAGGATCTGAATCAAATCCTATCACATAATAAGTCATTATTGCCCATGTGACAACCTCAACAACCGTCACTGGGATCTTGAGAATCCATGTTGGTAGAGAGTATGCCCAAGCAGGAAAGAACAAAAGGTCTCGTTGCTTGTAAAACACAGGAAGCTTCAAAATGCTCAACGATAGCTCTG
Source organism: Artemisia argyi (assembly GCA_030686995.1). Classification (NCBI taxonomy): domain Eukaryota; kingdom Viridiplantae; phylum Streptophyta; class Magnoliopsida; order Asterales; family Asteraceae; genus Artemisia; species Artemisia argyi. Next base: position 9,743 of record JARVZY010005605.1, on the reverse strand, counting down.
AGAACCCGTTGAATGTAATCGTGACTAATGCGAAAAACAAAGCTCCCATGAAAATTGTACCATCAACTAATGTGTTTTTAGGCATTTCGGTCCTTAAAAACAATGTCATTGTTATAGTCGCCATGAGAATGAGCTGTGTCATCTTGAATATATAAACAAATGAGTTTCTTTTCATAAGCAAGTACTCTCTAGCTATGCAAGCTTTAAGTAACTCCTTTTTACTGACACCGAACTTCTTTGTTGTTAAAGCAGCAGGGTGGCTTTTTGATCTATCGAACGGAGTGGAAAGTTCATCCCCTACTCGTCTTCCAACATGGAATGACTGAAACGCTTCGGCAAATTCTCGTGAATTAACAAAACTGTAAGGCTCGTTTCTTTTCATCCAATATTGCTGTTGATCTTTCTTTGATGTCACCTATTATTTCCCAAATAAGAAATATGAGTTGAAAATCGTATTATCGTCAAGCCAAATAAGTAAAGTTATTAATTTAAAAGATATATTACTTCTTGTAAGAAGTCTGCAACTCCTTTCCTCTCGGGACATTTGAATCCCATGTACTCAAAGAATTCTAGTACATTCTCGCGGGGGCCTTGGTAAACAATTTGCCCGTCCGAGAGAAGAATGATGTCATCAAATAAGTCATAAGTTTCTGGTGCAGGTTGTAGAAGTGATATTACAGAAGTTCCTTGAAGAATGTGGATTGATTGTCTAATCGAATTCACTATTTGAAAAGTTGTTGAACTGTCTAAACCAGTTGATATCTCGTCCATGAACAACGCTCTTGCTGGTCCAACCATCATTTCCCCTAAATTTCAATTTCAGAAAATCATTTTCAATAAAAAATGACATCATGCATTTTCTAACTCTAAAAAACTATGCATGACAAGTTTAAATCATTCATACCAGTTGTAACTCGCTTTTTTTGTCCTCCAGAAATGCCTCTGAACATTTCATCACCTACTATGGTATCAGCACAGACTTCAAGTCCTAAAATCTTTATATTTAAACATAACAAAACAGAAATTTAGCTGGATATGTTTCACAAACTTATTTCACATCCAGAATTGGTTAAGTTGGTACCTTGATAACATACTCAGTGACAACACTAGCCTCTTGTCCTTCTAGCGACGCTGCCTATAAAACCGAACACAAAAAAAGCCGATCATTTATCTGGTGCAAATGTAAGATTATGATGGGAGTTTGTTTTTAAGCATAATCATGAGTATTTTTACCTTCATGTAGATGTCAAGATCAGGATCCGGCTTAATGTTTGCTTCCTTTTCTCTCCTTGACAATTCTGCCAACATTTCTGAAAATTTCCTTAAGGTTAGTAAATTTCGTAATTTACCCACGTAATGGTACATAAGTTTGCTAGATGTCCTACTGACCATAGCTTGCTCCAACTCCTTGGCATCTGGCAGAGAACGCTAATGTTTCTCTGACCGTCATTTCACCAATATGAAGGTCATGTTGACTTATATAAGCAGATGATCTTTGTGGTACAAACTCATTCATTTCATGCCCATTGTAAGTTACTCTACCAGATACCTGTCATCATACAAATACACATAATTCTTGCAAGTTAATATCTTCATTTTTGTTATCACAAACAATAAAATAGTACAATATAAGTATCATTTCAGGCTATGTTATCTTACTTTCAAATCTGACCCAATTTTTCCAGCCAAAGCCAAAAGAAGTGTTGTTTTTCCAGAGCTTGGTGGGCCCAATAGCAAAGTCATTCTGCATAAACCATACTTATTACAGTCATTTGTAACATGCTTTAATATAGTGAAGAATTGATCATGTCAAGTTTCTCACCTCCCAGGCTTGATTATACCACTGACATCATGAAGGATTGGTAAAGGGATCTTTCTACTAGGAAGAAGATGCACATAGTTTAAAGATCCCTGAAAGAAAAAGATATTAGCATTGAACTTTAAACTGAGCTGAATCTTTTCAGGTGTAGAAATGGAAAGTAGAACAACCTCTAGGATGTTAACTAGAAAGTTAAGTATGGTAGGCAGTGCCCTGCCTCCGACGTATGCTTCTGCATCAATGTTCAAATGCTCAAAGCGAACCTCAATTGTTGGAAGCTGAAGTCCGACACTGTGTTTATTCAAATATCAGAAAAATGAGAACTAGAAAAATATAAGAAAACGATTCATGATGAACACTAAGATTACCGGTCAATGCGATCCTTGAGCTTTAACAAGAAATTCTCATTATCTTCTTCTGCTATTTTCACAAGTCTTTCCAAAAGATTCCTTTTTTCAACTAATCCAAGATTTTTTATATCAATCTCTCGTGGCTGCCCTTTTTCTTCAGTTAATATCCCTCTTTCTAATCGAAGATTTGTTGGTAGTTTCTCAATAGCAGCCCATTTCAAAGCTTCTTCGTCATCTTCTTCCACTGAAGATCTTGAAAATATATCTCTATCACTATTTCTCCATATGTTAGAACTACTTATGCGCGCACTACTTACTCTAAACACTTCTCCACCACCCTCCATCACAAAGGAAAACACACAAGTTATTTTGAGTTATGTTGTTACGAGAATGTGTTTATATAGCACCTTATTTCACTAAAAGCATATTTTACAGCATTGTTTTGTTATGATGATGTCAAGAATGATATCATACCATGTTATACGTATGGAAGGGTTATTTGAAGTAGGTGAGTTTAGATTTTAGAATACTTGGTCTTAAATTTAAATCATCATCACAGCACATCAGTACTTTCATTCCATTTACAGCATCCTGATCAAATCTTTTTTATTTACACTAACTAATTATTTTAATCTATTCTTTTGCCAGGTTCGACCCTTCTGTACGTACGGATTTGGGTTTCACAGCATCACAATGAAGGTACTATCCACATACCAATTATTTGAAAATCTTTACAAGTGCATGAGATATGATATTGGAAAGTGTGTTACCATAATTGTTGGTTCTATGAAACATCATTTGAGGTTACTTATGCTGCTAATGTATAAAATAAAACCTTAAGATATGAGTGCTTGCTGCTAGAAATCTGTAACTTTTTTTTCTCTTGAGCATATCTCATAGTTTCGAGTGTGCACGTGTGAATCTTAAATTACATGTTGGTTGTGTATTCCCTAAGGTAAATGAGTAACAGATACTAAATATTTTATCTTTGTCCTTTTTCGAAGCATACCCTTATGGTAATTACATATATGTCCTTTAAACTGCTTTCAAGTATTGATTAATAACATAGAAAGCATATTAAACTATGAAGCAATCCTTCATTGATTAATGTACCATGTTATTGGTCGGCAATAGCTGGTTTATTAGTTTAAGTAGATAATTAAAAATTAAACTTAAATGATTGCCCATCTAACTATGTCATAAACAAAGCTAAACAATTAGGAGAGTCAACTACTAATTTGAATATTAACACTTAATCTGAGCTTAATAATAAGAGGAAAGATTCCATGATTGAAGGGAAATTCATAATGGTTCTGTTGGCCTAATACATTCATAAAGGCTCCTTAAAATGTACTTATCCATGCGTTTAATGCACCCCAAGACAATGGGATCGGATCTTATGATATCATACTGTACGCATGTACTTATCACGTAGTATTAAGCATAAATGATTCGGAAAAAAAAAAAAAAAAAAAAAAAAAAAAAAAAAAAACACTAACTGCAATCACTATACAAGCTAGTTTTCATTTGCAGTCACCGATTCCCTGATATTGTCTTAAGACATGCACTTTGGGCATTTGTTGCAAGTTTTTTGTGCTACTAATGAATACATGCTTCTTTTTGTTTATACATATAATATACGTATATAGCATGTGTGGTATCATAATATGTGGGATATGCTGAGAACAAAATCCATTTTATTTAATAGAAGCAATTACATATCATATCACATAAGTTTGAGCTAGCTGTGTCATACACAGACCACTCATGTACCATGTAATATATTAATGTATATATGTATCCTTGACATTTACATATTCACCCCAGATTTTGCTGTTGTGAGATCTTGATTTTAGGATGAAAGTAATGAGTTTTTAATGTCTATTTTTGGTGAATCTAGAAGGGTGATAAACTTTGTGTTTTGTGCATTTCTTGATATTGCATCAATCTCAAGTGCCTCTTGCCATTTTATTTGTTCAACTTCTTCCTATTTTGGCTGTATTTGTGTTTTTCTTAACATGCTAGAAAAAGATTACTTCAGCCTGAAGTATAGTGTCAAAACTCAACCTTGTGTATTAACTACTTAAATGTTTAAGTGGTTAAGGCAAGGAGTACAAATTTTTGATTTATACTATTACATGTATGCTTTTTTGCTAGCTTAATTTAGTGAGCTCCCAAATCTAGAGCAGTGTACAACTTGTAAAATGGAATGCATAAGTTAGAAGTGAATAGTGTGCAGCACACCTTGCAAGATGGGGGACAAGGCATCAACCAGAGTGGATCTTACTTATTCTAACGGTAACAAGATATAAAAAAAACTAGTAAGACGTTAGGGGAGTGTATATACACCCGTTGGCGGTGATTACCCTGTGCAAGTGGTCAGCTGCACAGAGTCATCATTGACGAGGGGCGTCCAATAGTATATGTTTATTATTATTTAAACATGTGGTGTTTGTTTTTCAGAAAAACTCTTACCAACCTCTTGATGTGACTCATTCAGACGCATTTAACCAAATAAGTGCGTTTTTTTTTTGTTTTGTTTTTTTTTTTTTTTTTTTTTTTTTTTTTTTTTCATACGTGGTCAGAGGTTCAAACCTTTTAACCAACTAGATATAGAAAGGGTGTCTTAATACTTCTTAAGAGTTGTTTACTTTCCTTTTAGTAGGGAAAATGTGGGCCCAAAACTCTTAATCCCTCTTATGTAACACCTCGCCTTATAGACCACAATATTGTCCGCTCTGCCCGAAGGCTCACGGCTTTGCTTTTGTAGCCCTCATGTGAAGACTTCCCGGCAGGTCACCTAAGCCAGTACTACTCTCACATGAGCACGCTTAATCGTATGGGCGATTAACCGTTAGACCACAAAACGCGTTGTTGTCATATAAGGCGAATGTTAACATATGTCCCAACATCACTCCAAGTCACAGCTAATGTGGGATTTGCCTAGGGTATTACATTCACTCCCCTTAGAGACTCATCGTCCTCGATGAGGTTTGCCCCACATCCCGAACGAATTGGAGTGGCTCTGATACCATCTGTAACACCCCGCCTTATAGACCATAATATTGTCCGCTCTGCCCGAAGGCTCACGACTTTGCTTTTGTGGCCCTCATGTGAAGACTTCCCGGCAGGTCACCCAAGCTAGTACTACTCTCACATGAGCACGCTTAATCGTATGGGCGATTAACCGTTAGACCACAAAACGCGTTGTTGTCATATAAGGCGTATGTTAACATATGTCCCAACATCACTCCAAGTCACGGCCAATGTGAGATTTGCCTAGGATATTACATCTTAATCGGGAGATACACGGATACACAAAAGCTTTGCTCTTCTTTTAAAAGGCTAATTAAGACTCTCTCTCCAAACCACTTAATTTACTAAACAATCTCTTAGGCACTGTTTCTTTTATATTTCTAGATTAAGTGGCTGTGGGGGCCACGTCTGTCGCAACCTCTTGTTGGGGAGGAGCTCATATTTTTTGACTTGGGATATAAAGGAATTAATATAAATAAGTGGGTCGTACTCTACAAACAAAAATTATTAAATTTGTGTGTGGATCAAATTTCTTAGCTAAGAGTAAAAAAGAAACAACCCTTTAATGTCTCATAACTCTTCTTTCTTTTTACTTATATATATATATATATATATATATATATATATATATATATATATATATATATATATATATATTTTTCAACATTTCCTTTAATATTGATAGTATATTAAAGAGAATTATCCTTTTCTTTTTGCTAAATAAATAATATTCGAAATAATAATGATGATGGTGCTCATAACACTTGAGGGTTTTTCAAACAATAATAATATATAATTGTTTGTGAAATTAAATTGTGACATGTGTACTTTGAAAATGAGCTTAATTTTTTAAATTAAAATATTTTTAATTGTTAATTGACAATGTTAAATATACTATAATTTTTTTTTTTTTGCAGTCTTAAAAAAGTAAATGATATTGATAATTTGTAAAATGATGAAAATGCAACCACATGGGAGTACAACACATCAACAATATATGATTACTTTACGAGATTAATTGCGACACAATGTTAATATTTGTTTTAGACATTTTATTTTCAAGTTGCTATGCTATGTTAATTTTATGACTCAAATGCTCCATATAATGTTTGAACACGTTTATATTTCATAAACTAATTTGTAATTATATCATTAAGAGATTTAAAGAGAAAAAAAACAAACAATATAATTTGAATCAAATTCAAATATGTGCGTTTCAGATTCAGATGTGCTAATCCGATTCAGATTAAAAGCCTCTTAATAAACAAACAATATATTGTGTTTTGAATTTTAATGCATTTTTTAAATACAGCAAAACCTCTATAAATTAATGATGTTGGGATCAGGTTATTTTATTAATTTAGCGAGATATTATTATATTGATAAATTAATAATTTATTGATCTAAAGATGTTTTACATATGACATTTATATTTTCAAGTCCAATATACTAGTTACAATTTATACCAGTTATAGATGATAAATAAACTAGAAAAACAAGTTTTAATTACCATTTTATTAATTCAATGCATTGAAGAAATTAATGAATATTACGAGGTTCAAAGCATTAAAGAAATTGTGGAAATTTTAGGGTCCGTTTGGTTTGTAGGTGGGTTTGGAATAAGATTTGGATTTGGATTTGATTTATGATTTGGAGAGAGAAAATATATTTATTAAATGTATTTTATAATAAAATTATAGTAAAAAAAATATCATTTAAATATTTATATAAAATGGTATGTGAGAGTAGAAAGTGTTGGGTTCCACGAGTTTTGCCAAAACCCTCCAAATTATTGTGGAACTAAATTTCATTCATTTTATCATTCCTTTTATTAAGGGTGCGTTTGGTTTGTAAGTGGGTTTGGATTAAGATTTTGATTTGTATTTTAATTTGGATTTTGATTTGGATTTGGATTTAGATTTGGAGAGAGAAAATGATATAATATTATTAATAAAAAAAATATAAATAATTGTTGAAAACAAAAAACAATGAAATAAAAATATATAAATAATTCATCTAGTGGTGGTGGGCCTGTTTTACAAGAGTGAAATATGAAACTAAATTTTATTCCTACATATTTAATATGGAATCATAAATGCCATAGGCAAATGTACCAAACAATTGATTTGCACTATGAATGAATCCAAACCTCTTGAGAGCCCTAAACCAAACGGGCCCTAAAAGAATGAAACAAACACATTCTTATCACAACTTAAAACTATTCTAAAGTATCAAACTAAACGTACCCTTAGTAATTATTACAGTAATTTATAGTTTCATTGGGACAAATATATATACACTGGGGTTTAAAAAAAATTCTTATCTTATTAGTTTATCGATTAATCCAAATTGTATTGGTTCTAAATTGAGAATAGACAAATTATTAATTTATTGATGTTCTATTATATCATCAAACCAATAAAGGACCACACTATCACATATTAAAAAAAGTGAAAGTCCTAGATTGGATATTGGCCACATACAAAAATAAAAAACAACTATCTCCACCAAAGTTAAAAACACAAAAGAAAAACATACACAACAAAACAAAGTTACGATCAAAATTCAAAAAGGGGGAAAGAAATTGACGTTGCATGTTCCACAATCCACATATTGTAGAATCTTTTCTCAATTTTAGCCTTTAGGTAACACTTTAACTATTTATATTTAATTTTTTTTATTGGGCTATTGTGAATTATCTTTGACCCTTTATAGGTTACGTTACTAACATTTAATAGGTTATTACTTATTAGTTGGATACCCAATTATGCCTCCTTTGTCGAGAAAACGAAAACATGCTTCTCAGATTGCAAAACGCAAAAAGAAAAAGATGGCTAAAGCAACCATTAAACCTCAAAAGGGGTCAATGTTTAGGTTTGTCAAAAGAAAGTCACAAGTTTCCGAAAATCACAATGTTGGTAATGATGATAATGATGATGATCTTAATCTTAATTTTGAAGGAGTAGATGATACTAATGCTGATGATGTGGTTGTAAGCAGTGGCGTAGCTTTTTAAGGGGCCGGGGGGCGCCCGACCCCCCGAAATTTTTTTTGCGATATAGGGGGTATATAGTTTTCGTGTAGAAAAATTTCGGTATATTCGGTTTCGGCCGAAAATTTTGGTATACCTGAAATATAGCCTTAGGAAAAAAAAATTTAGATCCCGACCCCCCACTTAAAAATTCCAAGCTTCGCCACTGGTTGTAAGATGTTTGGAACAATTTGCGTCATATCAACGAACTTTTTATTTTTCATACAATAAATCGACAAATGACAACATCTGAAAAACCTCCCACAAAGAGCTAGGACACCTGAAACCGGCAAACCTAAAAGGACACAAGTTTATGACTTATCTTTCAACCAACAACTCCCTATCGGTGATGATATCTACTTAACCAAAATAGTTGTACGCAACATTTACTTTGTTTTTGACAACATTAATGGTACAAGACTTGTAGATGGCATTTATAAGTATAATTACTACTCATAGATGTCATCTACAGATGACCTCACATGTGTTAGCTTGTCAATATGTCGATAATGAAAACATGAGTTGCGGTTGATTTTAGAGAAATTTTGTAAAGGTTGAGAAGTGATTTGTACAAAATCAAACATTAATTTGCACACCAGAATATACTTTGCTTATGAAAATTACAATTACTTGTAAATTTGTCAAAAACAAATTATATATTGCGTACAAATGATTTATGGTTAAGCAGACATCATCTGTAATAGGAAACTGTCGGTGGCAAATAAGGGACGAATTTGTGTATTCTTATCGACTTCAGTTGATGCCTCATGCCTATTCCACTATTTAGGCGTTCAATGTAGGGGTGAGCATCGGGACGGTCCCGTCCCGTCCCGACCCGATACCGACAAGCCCGACTCCCGAGTTTACCGGAAAACCAAACCGACTCCCGACCCGAAAACAGTCGGTTCGGTATCGGGACTGTCCCGACAGGTCGGGATCGGTCGGTTTTCTTTGTTGTTTTTCGGTTTCCATCCCGAACCGGCCCGAAACCGACACATCCCGAAACCGATTGGCCGGAAATTGCAAACCGAGTCCTGAACCGAGATTGGTCGGAATCGGTATCGGGACGGCGGGACCGGTCGGAAACAGGACAGTTGTTGGTTGTCGGTCGGGTACGCTTAGCCCTATTTCAATGTGTTATAAGTAGTCAAAATGTTTTAGAGTTTTAAGTATACAGATAGAACTTCCTAAAGGATTATTAATCATAATTCTTTGATTTAAGATCATTTGAGAACTAAATCTTTTTTAACCCCTAATCTTTATTTGATCTAATAGATTTAATCCCAACAATTTAAAAAAATACAATTTCATTTTTTTTTCTTCAAATATTAATATATTTCAAACCGTTAATAGTTAAACGAAAAAAATACCGCTACGACGAGCATTTAATTATCTTTTTATAGATAGACACTTCGATATACTTTCGACAAAATTATTTTTTTTCATGTTTTTCACATTTTTTTTACGTTTTTTTTTTTTTCTCGTTACTGAAATTTGCATGAAAAAA
>JARVZY010005604.1:0-29274 GCA_030686995.1 Artemisia argyi | reverse complement strand
TAATTTGTTTAATCAAATGTAAATAAAACTTTTGTGAACGTTTATGAAAATATGCAAGGTTTTACAAAATAATGCAATAGCTTCATGTAATGTGTATGATAAAACATCTTTGATAATTATACAAGTTTTAGAGATTCATGTAGATACCTTAACTGATTATTGACAAAAATTAACTTAAGTCTAAATAACCATAACAATGGTTTATCTAACCGTATCTCATCTTTAAACACCTCTAAGCATCATATAATCATATCATTATTATATGATAATTAACCTCATAAAATCACTAACTTTAACCTAAGATTCAAGTTACTTACCTCATGTAAACACTTTGTTAAGTCTAATTTGACCAAGTTATCTCTCACAGGTATTTGAAACATTAAATTAGCCTAAGTTTAGGATAGCAGATCACGTCAGAGATCCAAAATCTCTCTCTGACAGAGTCGACTGGGTAAATCATAGAGAAAAGTTTACCCTTGTATGAATGAATAGCACAACTAAACATCATCAGCTATGCCTTGTACCTTCTCAGCTACTACAAAGGTACTTTGCTGGGATAAAGTCTGAAACTAAATACTTTGTAAACTGATAACGGGGTCAGCTATAACAAAGAGGAGAGAAGTGACAGCAACCTCTAAGACCTCAACGACTAACAAATGCCCTTGAGTCTCTGACATTGACTTATCATCTTAAGCCATGCAGATGTACCAGTTGCACATAACAGATTCACTCACAGTATTCAGCCACATACTTGTAAAGTGTATCCTTGAAGATGACTAGAGTACTTAGCCATGCTTAGGCGGGAGTAATTCAAGCTAAAGCAAAGCGGGAAAACCCTTGGGAAGATAAGGACGCATCGAGAGCAGGGAAAACTAATTGCATTTACAGATGTCAGCATAGTAAGGCAACCCTAGCCACACAAAGTGCGCGTGTACCTTAGCTATCAGTTTGCTTTTAGTTTAGTTATTACTATTCGTGTAACTACTAGCAGTGTAACTCCCTTTGACTATAAAAAAGGAGGTTAATAGTAGTGATAGGTAACGATTCCACCTCTAGAATACACTTCCTCTTCTAAGTGGAATCTACATCTTCATAACTTGAGTAGCATTTGTCATTACTAGGGATAGTATTCCGCAACTATCCCTCGTAAAAGCCTTCACCTTCAACCCCTAGTGTAAGACTATTACAATCGTAATGTACAAAAGGGTATTATTAGTTGATCACGGGCAAGATAGTGTAACCATACCCTTATTTATAATAAACATTAGTTAATTTCATTTGCTCAAACTCTTGTTTATTCAATTCATGGTGTTACACAATTTTATCACGGACCAACACACTTGTTAAAGCTTTAACTCATGAAGTGAAATCCTAATCTCTTCATCAAAAGATCATCAAGTTTTATTCTTTCCCTCTATTTTTTCTTCTAAATTGACACTCACAAACTCTCTTGAATAAATGAGAAATGTGTAGAATTTTCTAGGTAACTAAAATATAAACTAGTTAGATAGAACTTTATCCAAATAGCACACTCATTCACTTAAGTCTCTTTTCTATTATATTGGCCACATTTAACTTTAATACTCATTTAGTCACTTTACCACATAAGTCCCTTAAGTTATGCATCATATCTTCTATAACCATAATACATACTTGTTGACTATTAGATTGACTATCAGGTTTGACTAGCCAATCACATAAAGTCTTAGTCAATTTCATCTAGGGTAGGGCCTATCTGTAAACGGGATACGGGTCTAACAATTCTACTCCCCTTGTTTACATTTCGTCCCTAAAATCTCATATCTAATACTAACATAAACTTGGTCACATCTTACTCCCATTCTTAGCACTTACAATTTCTTAACTACTTCGTTGCAACGATCTAAGTGATCTTCCAACTTAAGGCACACTAAACACAATCCAAACCCTTAATCCATTCTTCTTCTCACTTACTTTTGATCTATAAACATGCGGCTTTTACTAAGGTCATTATGTCAACCGAGACATCTCTGCTATAACCATTTATCACTTTTAACCAATTCTATTACTAATACACCACATGCTTACTCTCTTTATTCTAAATTTTCCGTCAAGGACTATATGCCACTTGAGAAAATCGTACTAATTTGACTTTACATAAGTCAAATTTGACCAACACTTTCACATTCTACCAAAGCTATTCTCCCTTTCTTTAACATCCTCACTATAACACCTCAATTCATCTACTTCTCTTTACAAATTTCTCGTCAAGGTCTATAAGTCACATAGGAAAATTTGATACATTTGACTTTATAAAGTCAAACCTCTTCCAATACCTTCATGATTCACAAAAGGACACTAGTAATACATAGCATCCATGACGACCATTTCTCACATTTCCATCATTCCACATTGTATGCTATAACATCATTTCAAACTTTAATCCTTTCAACTTATACTTAGACACCTAAATCGTAGGTTTTTTATGAGTCTCAACTAAAAGTCACATTTTAATTATATCACACCTATCTTAGTTCTTATGACTTCTAACTAATTTTAGACTCCCATTTTCTACTCCTCTACCTTACTCATACTATATCGGGAACACATAACCCCACTCATTCATACTTCTTTATTTACATGGAGAGACCTCCCAATTGATGTAAATCAGGGAATACAAACTCGTGGTTTGGCGATTCACAATTTTTTTTTTATTTAAATAAAAAGGCGTCCCAGTCCATTTAAATAAAGAACTCATAAATCGTCCTACTTATACATTTCTGACATAACACTTGTACTACTATTACACACTTTAACTTGCTATCTTTTCATTTGACATTCTATGACCAAAAGGTCATTATCTTTTTACCTTTCACATTACCTTTTTTTTAATTTGTTTTTTTTTATCTTTTTAGACTTGGATCTATTTCATTATAACATTCACTATAGGGATATTTTTATATGCCAAGGATGTAGGCAACCCCTTGCTGGTGAAGGCAATACATTTCATCCCGAAGGATCTTTAACACATCCTGAAGGATTCTTTAACACTCATTAGCTCGGCCATCCCGAAGAATACCATCTTTAACATCATTAGCTTGGTCATCTCGAAAGATACCATCTTTAACATCATTAGCTCGACCATCCCGAAGGCTACCATCTTTAACCTTTCACATATTAACAATGGATCCAAGCCATTAACATTTTAACACACACACACACACACACACACACACACACACACTATAACATCCATTTTATTTGGTTAAAGCAAGCATCATAGGGCATATAAAACCTTCTTATCATATTTACACATTTTCTATATGTTTACACAACTCACTATAACTTACATTCTTTAACCATTTTCACATCTCTACTATTACCACTTTAGTTCATTTGACTATATTTGTTCACTTGACTATATTTGAACTTAAACCTTACATAGGTTTATTACGCTCATTAACATCCATGTACTCTTTATACACATATTAAAATGTTAACATGATCTCTTCATGTTTTACTAGACGACATATATACCATCACATTCTCACTTATATTCTTACCTTATCGTATTTAACTTTTTAGTATTTAAGCTATTTCGTTTTATTTCATCCTTTACATACCAACATACTTTTATCCCATTCTATAGCTTTTATACAAAAAAACATCATGTAATGCTATAATACACTCATCATCATTACACATTCACACTTATACATCAATACTTTAACTCACTATTAATCCGTCTCTAATATCTCTTAATCGGTCAATAACCAGATACAAAATTCTTATGAGACCATACATTGGCCATCAATATAACATGGGTCATACATCTTTTTATCCATCTATAACGACATTCTATTCACGCCATTCTATAAGAAACCCTGCCACTGATCATTCTATTCACATTATGTTATCGTTACTATAACATATATTCGCATAATCACATAACCATCAGCGTCACTATCCGAGGTGCACTGTGATCTCATCCCTTAAATACATCAGGTCCACCATGGACTCACATTACATATACAACAACCCTATAAAACACATATAACACTTATCAACTTAAGTTCACATAGCATATCACATAATCCTTCTTCTAAATTAAACAATTTCTTTTCCGCATGACTTATTCCTATGTCCATCGCCTCTACGAGTGGTTTAAGGCTAGGCAACTTAAAAAGGAAACCTAATTCACTTAAACCAAAGCTCTTATACCAAGTTGTTACATCTCTTGCCCGCTTTGACCAAAAAATTAAAACTTTTACACAGAAAAGACACCACTATATTGAACTTCCTATTACTCTTTTAATGACTGATAAAAATCTATTGCAAACTAGATCTTGAAAGTATTTTTAAATAAAACTAGACTCAATTACCTTTAAAATGACAGGTGGCACAACCCGTGACGACGTACGGTTTAAAAGATATGATTTTTCAAAAATCGACAAATTCTAGAAAATACTCCATTGATACTCTGACAAAAGCATATGGCCATATGCTAAAAATATCATATAGCCATATTCAGGTCATATGCCCTTATTAAACTTTCTGAAGCAACCATATGAAAAAAAAAAAAAAAAAAAAAAAAAAAAAAAAAAATCTTCATATTTCTTTAGCAAAAAAATCTTTAGCCGTTTTACACATAAAAAATCTTCATATTTCTTTTTAGCAAAAGCACTATAAAGAACCAGTTTAGCCTCATTATTTTTAGTAAGCTCTTTCTTTAATTTGTCGCCTTGACGTTCATAAGGAACCAGCTCATCTCTTTGAGTAGAATGTTTCTAGCAATAGGTTTAAAGTCACCCTAAAGGATAATATGCCAAAGATCGACGTCTTTTCATTTCACATAAATTTCAAATCTATTTTTTCAATAAATAAAATCGTCACTTTCGAAAAGTGGTGGTCTTTCCATAGATTGTCCTTCTTTGTAGTTTTCTAGATCGATTTAAGTTTTAAAATACCCTTTATTTTAAAAATCATTGGTAACATAGCTTTTTAATGCCCATTATGAAAACCTACAAGAGGGTTGAATAGTTTTAGTGTTTTAAAATTGTAGTTTTGAAAACTTATTGTGAAATCAAGCAAAGATAATATGTAAATGTAAATGCAATACAATAAGTAAATACTCCCTCCGTCCCAAATTTATTGTCCAGTTTGAATTTTCAAAATCAAACTAGTTCAACTTTAACCATAAATATATATTTTTTGTTATATAATACTTGATGAAAAATTATACCATTGAAAAGTATACTTAAAACCCAACTCATTTATATATTTTGCGTCAAATATTATATAAAACCCACAAAAATATTTAAGGTCAAAGTTGAAGAAGAAAGACTAAAAAAGTCAATAGTGAACAATAAATTTAGGACGGAGGGAGTAATAAAAAGTTCAAACCACAATACAAGAATTTATATCGGTTCGGTACCGAAGATCCTTCCTCGCCCTACTCCACTCCCAGAGTTTCTGACTCGAAATTTCACTTCACTATGTCAACAAGCTCCCTTCTTGGCGGAGAAAACCATACAACGTCACTTAAACTTTTACCGATAGGAAGCTAGATATCGAGTCTTGATCTAGGTATAACCAACCTTTCTCTCTATGTATTTTGAGGACTAAAATACTAACCTAACTCTCAATTTTGGTGTACGGTGGTATTTATCAACTTTGAATTATGGTAGTGAAATATAGTAACACAACAAGGTTGAAAATGCAATAACTGATAACTACAACATATAAGACTTGAAGATTTTCTTGTGTTCTTCCCTTGCTAGAAAGATGGATTAGTTATGTGGATCACTTGAATGAAATTTATAACAAGATAATGATCAAAGAGATGTGTATGAATGTATGAAAGAATGCTAGAAAGATGATTGCAAGGGTGAGAAAAAAATGTTATCAAAAGGCTTGCTTAAATAGACAAGATAGGAGCTGGAACAACCTACGACGGATCCACCGATCCCTTAAAGGGTCCGTCCGTCTTGAGGGGTCCGTCCCTCATCTGCAAGCCCAAAAATCTATCTGTTTTTTTAGAGGTAATTCAGTCTTGTTTGAAATATTACCTCTTTTATGATGCATAAGAAAAGGTGAGATTAAAGAGTTAAGATGCTTGCTTAAATAGTTAAACACACAAGACCCTAAAATGCGTTAATTATATTTTTCATGCAAAAACACTTTAGATGCTTTCCTCATTAGTTTTGAATTATTATCAAAATGGTTAATCCATTCCTCCATGCAAGATTGCATTTGAAGTATTTCTCATAGGGGAAGATTCTTGACCAGTTAGTCAAATGATGATTAAAGCATTTTCTTATAATGATAGTAGTTTGTTTAATCAAATGTAAACAAAACTTTTGTGAAAATTTGTAAGATTTATAAAACAATGCAATTGCTTCATGCAATGTGTATGATAAAGCATTCTTTGATCATTATACAAGTTTTAGATATTCATGTAAATACCTTAAGGGGGCTTTTGGTTGGGGTAAATTGAAGGCAATTGAGGTAATTTGAAATTAAAATTGCTCAAATATCCTTGTTTGGTTCATAATAAAAACGTGGGTTCAGTAATTTTAATTGCATTAATGAGGCTAAAAGTGGGCTAATTTAATTTCCTTCCACTTGGGAAGCAATTAAATTTGCTTAGAATTTTAAATAGTATCATTTACATATCTTGAACCAAACGCCCCCAAGTGATTATTGACAGTGGTTAACTTAAGTCTAAGACTTGTTTACTTAAACTTTTACTTAACACGTTTATATATTTGCTATTAACAAAACGTAAAGAAATCGTTAAATGAAAATAACATTTTTATGCGATTATTTGTATTAACATTTCCGATAAGTTTTAGCTCCTAATAAGCTAGTGCATCAAACACGTTCAGGTGTTAAATATGATTAACGACTTAACGAGACTATCACCTTAAAATGATAAATTTATGTTAAATAGGATGTGATGTAACTTTATAGCGATTTCTTAAAGACAAAGTGGTTCAAAAAGACAATAAAGTTGAGAAAAGAAGAAAGTGTGGCTATGTAGTGAGTTGTGCATCCCCTCACTTGTTCACCATAACTAAAGTAAAGGTTTAAATGGACTTTCAACTAGCATGCTCTTTCTATTTAATCCATGAGACCCAATAATATAGAAGAAATTTGTTAGCTATTACATATAAGCTTAAAAGTCAAAAAGTTGTCACCCACTTAAAGTCGATACTACTTTTGAAGCTGAATAACAAAGACATAAAGTCAAAGCAAAAAGTTGTGTTATGTGTTGGATTAGCATATGTTCATTATGTCAAATCAAACTTTAGGATACGTGAAATGACACTTATATTATTCATGAACAAGTGCCTTTTTTTTTTTTTTTTTTGAACGGTTACTTTCTTTCAAGGGAAATCCATGTCCAATTTGAAACCCGATGGGGGGAAAACCTTCAACTTAAGCCGACCGAAGGCACGACACTTAATTGAAGTAAACCCTGCCTTCTCCAGATTCGAACCTTGGTGGGTTGAAACCTTCATTGAAGGACTTTGAAATCGTACCGACAGGACAGTGGTCCACAAGAGAGGACTTCCCGGTTTGGTCACCCAAACCGGTACTACTCTCCACTAGACACGCTTGACTGAATAAGACATGCCCAGTGGACCACAAGCCCATTGGTCATGAACAAGTGCCTTTAAGATCGCTTTATAAATATCTCATCTTTTGTTCTATCATAAGTTACAAACTAAAGTAATCTTACTTGCATTTCTGCTGTAACAATGAATGTTTAGATTTTTTCTTCTTTGATTGAACTAATTGGGCTAAAAAAAGATACTGAATTGGTTTGGGCCAAAATACTTCTTTTGCAGTGGGCTAAATGTCAGGGGCATTCTTTAAGGCTTATATAAGCCGATAAGTCAAAAATTTCCAAAATACTTCTTTTGCAGTGGGCTAAATGTCAATGGGCTTGTGCTAGAAAAAGATTTGTTCAGAAAAATAAGTTTGCTAGAAATGAACCGCTGCTATATTATAAGTCTTAGACGAAACAACAATTTATATGTACTTTTTTATTTTTATTCATCTCTACTGTCCATACCTTAAAACCTAACCTTAACTTATTTGACATTTGACAACACGGGGTCTCACCATTAATGTTGAAGCATAATTTAGCGGGGTTGTCTTGACAAATCTCATGGTGCCGTTCGCCTTCATCTCGAGCCTTGAAAAATGCTACAAACATAGAAGAACTGGTTAGAAGGGGTCCCGAGGCCTAAGCTCCCGGAACCACCCTCCGACAGTCAAGTCAGAACCTTTGTGTAAAGAATTTAGCATATTGTAATATATGAATGATTCATGTAGTATGCATGAACATATAAACTGTATGTAAATGGAGATATAGATGGAGAGTAAGTGTAGGATATCATGAGTTAGCCCCTTTTGCGGCTATGAGGCAAGGGTTTGTCTCTCACTTCGTTCGAGACCTTATTACTTTCCTCTTTATTGTATTTATATTTGTTAGGTCTTTCCTGAAGACCTTAAGGCCCTTTCACGCTTATACTTCATTTCCGAGATTAAGGGGTTGTTTGATTTCGATCTAATTTATTTAATATGAAAAAAAACTGAATTAATTAAGTTATATGAAAACTGTTTGTTTGTGACTTAATAGAGAAAGATGACTGAAAATATTAAGTAATAAAACTAAGGTGTCTGCATTAAGTCATCTGTTAATTAACATGACTTAATGCAAAAATTAAATAAACGGCCCTAAGCCCTTTTTAGAGGACTTATTTCATGTTCGACTTCTTGACTTATATTTCATTTCCGGGCTAAAACTCCTTCATATCCAAGCTTAAGCAGTTAAGCCCATTCCAAATTTATATTTCACATCTGAGTATCACTTTTTTTATATTTCATTTCTGGACTTATTTCATGTCCGACTTCTTGACTTTTTTTATTTTTTTGGTTACTCGAGTATTTTGACCAAAAATACTACGGAGTATAAATTCTAACAATTTGTTTTATGTGCTGACGTCACTCACATCGAAACAACCACTCGCACGGCGGCGTTACGACGGACTCAGCGGCCAGCCAAAACTGCAACCATTGAATGTTAGATCTCTAACTAGTTTCACTATTTCAAATTATCTTGTTTTTATAAAGTTTGATATGTTTATTGTGAATTTCTTAATTTATAATCAAGTGTTTTGATATGATGATATGTGCCAACTATGGGGTTTTTGGGATTCTGCTTATTTTATAGTCTGCTTATTTATCTATAAGCTTTCAAAATAATCAGATATGAAGATGCCTCATTTTCAAGTGCTGGAGACTGTTTGCTTTTGTTTATTTAATTGGTTATCTGCTTTTCCGCTAGCTTTTAGAGCTGATAAGCAGTTTTGAATGTTTGGATTAAACTCCGTATCTGCTAAAAAAATAAGCAGGTATCAACCTGCTTATGGTTTATGAAATAAGCTGTTTCATCCAGACACTCAAAATTGCTTATCGGCTTTAAAAGTAAGCGGATAAGCAGATAATCACTTAAATAAATGATGGCAAACAGTCTCGGCACTTGAAAATAAGCATCTTGATGTCTGATTAGTTTCAAAGCTTATAAGCAATATCAAATACCTATGACTCTATGAGTGTGTCAGTTAGCGAGATCCTATATACAGGTTATAGCCACTTCTAATGATTAGCCATTAGAGCGTTGAAATGAGATTTATCTTTCTTACTCGTGTTGTCTTTGTTACATATGTTGATTGTACTTCCTTTGATCATGTTATTCAGAACACAAGAAATAAGTTGTAAGGGAAGAAATAGTTGGTTTTGTGGGGTCCATTGCATCAAGAAAATAACTGTTACGATGTCACGTTTATAACAAGGGAGTAAAAAGTTTGTGTGATTCTGCTTGGAATGGCTACACGACAAGTTGGGCATGCTGCACTTCCGTTGATGAATATTGTTAGAATGAAGGGAGTGCCAATCCTGCGGCAGTTGGAGATGGAGGAGTGCCTACTTCGGACCTCATCGGAGAATTGGTGCATCATTAATGATGGAACGGAGAACCCCAACATTGTCATGGGGATTTCTGGGTAAGTTTCTTTGTAACTCGTAAATACAATTCATGTCTTGTTTGCCTTATATTTTTTAGTCAGTTCCACTTTTAAGAAAATTAGCTTGGAAGATTTTGTTTGCCTTGTATTTTGGTAATCTTTATACGTATGCAAAATGTAAGGTAAATCATTTTATTTATCTTACTTTCAATGCAACCATAAGTACCTTCATGACAACGTAGCTATCTCTGATATTCACTCAATAATATCGCATCAAAAGAATTCATTTTTGGACGACTGATAAATGGATTTGAAAAACGGTATAAATGCAATTATGAGTTTTTTCTTACGAACAAGCAGCTTTAGCTTGCCGGTGTTACTTTGTCGGATTTCCAAAGCAAAGTTTCTAGTTGTAGCGTCTAAAGTATATAATGGTGTCTTGAAATTGTATGTAGAGTACTATCATATGCTTTTACTTAATTGGGGTGCATTAAATTTCAACTGGCTGGCCTTCAGTTACAATAGTAAGGCACTTCCACACTCGCTTCAGCACTGTGTTATTCACTGATTTACCGGTTAGAATAGTCTCTGTCATTACAGGTTAGGCTATAAACTTAATTCTGTTATAAGTCCTTACAGGAATAGTTACTTGATTGTATGACATTTTTGTTCAGTTGTGAAAAAGATGGTAACTATGTTCATGATATGTTACTAAGACATTATGTTATATGGATCTGTAATTAGGAAACCTGCTGAACTTGTTCAAATTACCCCTGTACTAGAAGATAGAATCCCTGTTATACGACGGTTTACTGGTGGTGGAACTGTCATAGTCGATCATGGGACTATATTTGTTACATTTATATGCAATCAGAAAGATGTTCCTAAGGTACAACCATATCCTCGACCAATCATGTCTTGGAGCAGCCTATTATACAGTAAAGTGTTTGAAGGACTTGCTGATTTTAAGCTGCGTGAGAATGGTATGTAGATTGAACCACATCCTTATCTATAAGCTTTCTTACTACTGGCGGATACTCAGAAATATTGTTGTCTTTATAATTTGCGCTATATTCTTCTGAAAGCTATAAAATCCCAGTTAGCCTGGCGAAATTTCATGGTTTTTTGCTTGTTGACATTGTTTGTTTTTCTCAATTAAAATTGCCATCATTTTGATCTGGAAATGCTTTATAACGAATGCTTTTTGGTATGCTTCAAGTCTGACAGTGTGACTTTATCTTTCTACAGACTATGTATTTGGCCTCCGCAAGTTCGGTGGAAATGCCCAATCAATTACTAAGAATCGTTGGATCCATCATACATCTTTTTTGTGGGATTATGAGACTCGTAACATGTCCTATCTCAAGCATCCAAAGCGGACTCCTGAATATCGGCTGGTATGCTAGTTATCTCATGAGTTTGTCTGATTTTGTTATATACTTTTATGGAGCTCATATGAGTGCAATCAGAGGTGAATTAATCTCAATGCAAGGTTATGTTTTATCTCAAACAGGTCAAAACGAAAAAAATGATATATCTAAAAACGAATCTGGTCGTAAGTACCTGATGTGTATGATTAATGCATTTAACCACCTAAATCATTTTTTTCAAAACTTTGCTTTTTTGATGTAATAATATTATTTTGCAAAATTTGACACAATTGTTTTTCAATAGAATTTAGGACAAAAACGTTTTTGGGCCAACTCATCCTGATAATAAGACCTCTATCAATCTGTACAAAAGTTACCCGTGTTGAACCGTGATTCAGCTTGTCCAGTTTGCCACCTCATAGTGGATTTTTTAAAGTTGAAATACTAAAAGGTTTGGGAGGTGGATTAGTGAAAGACACTTGGGAGATGTGTGTTCTGAATCTCAGCAACAGAATTCATGATTAGTGACTAGGAAGGTCATTCGCTTGAATTAGCTTTTAACTAAAGAAAATTGAGTTTAATTTTGCTTGGGATATACTGACCTAGAGAATGAAATTTGCCTGGAACCTTTGGTTTTAGTGGCCTTAGTTGCAACATTTGTCCTAATAGGCTAAGAGTATGCAGAACATTCATTTGTATAAGTTTGTAGCCTCGTGTTTATCTTATTTTGAACCAATTTTATTTTATTGGTAAACTTAAAATGAGGCAACAATGATTATATAAAAGGTAAGACTAACAAATGGTCGAATTGGTCCAAGTGAATAGCTTGTTTACATTTATAATCATCTTTTTATGCCGTATGTCAGTCCAACTTATTGGTTGGTTACATGTTAATCCTTTTTCCTCTGTTTTAAGCATTTATTATCTACTTTTGTTCAGGCAAGGGATCATCTCGATTTCATCTGCCCCATGAAGGACTATATTTCAAGGTCGGATTTCATCAGCAGAACCATTGATGCAGCAGGAAGTCAATTTTCTATTGAATCGACAGAGTTTGAAGCAATTAAATCTCCATCCAACTTGAAATTTACTCCTACCTCCAAATTACTAACTAAACAGGAATTAGAGGCTGCAATATATCAAACTCAACCAATAGAAGCATCTGTCTCTTCAATTTAAATTAACTGTGATCTATATGACAAATGAAAACGAGCAAGGCCTCCATATGATTGTTTTTGTGAAATATTTTTAGCCACGACATGTGGACTTTGAGATTAATATTACCATTCATTGTCTCAAATGCACTTGATTTATTAAATTTAGCAGTTTGAATAAAACCTTGTTGATTTTAGTTGTCAAAATTGGTAGTTGTTTAACGTTTGCAATGCTTTTAATTGTTAAGACAGTACAAAGATATGTTATTTGGATTGTAAACTGTTGCATAAACTTTGATTAGATGACTTCTCAGAATGTAGGTCTCGATATAATACGATGTATACCTTAAATATGTATGATATTCTTTCTATTATTCTTCCAAGTAGGAGTTTGTGTGGAACTCTGGACACGCTTCAAGCTTGTCAGCATACTAGTTATTGTTGTGATGTTATGATTATTTTAGGGCCAAAGTTATCAGAATAACAGACTAATTTTTAACATGTGAAATCAACCTTTACCATTGGTAAAGAGTTTTGTTACAGCTTAATAATCTTGTTTAACATAGATTATATCACAACAAAGTGACTAGGGTTATTAACATTATAAAGAAATTTCCTCATTCCACCAAGCTAAATGCAATAGGCATCATTGTGGGCATGCTCAAAACACAGAGGTCTCAATAAAATGGTCAAAATATAAAAGTCAAACTTTAATTTCAAGCATCTTCTTAATGAAAATTAGATGTGCAAAAAGATATGTTTGTCTGTCAGACAGCCATGTAACCATGCCAAGACCCATTAGATGGGCTGACAACGATCCTCTACTGAGCCATGGCCGAGACCATAAGGCTCGGTTAATCACGCTCTAGTTACATGGCCATGATGCATCAACCAGACATGGGTTCTGTCTTCTTAGGTATCAAGAATACAGAGGTACGAGCCTATAGAACAGATCCTGTTCAAGTAAGGTCGTGCCTGTCTGCCAACTTGTCCTCTTTAAATACATCTTCCCTTTTGCACTTCCCAGCGATGTGGGACTAGACAGTAGACATAACTGAACTTGGTTTTCTTTTCACTTTTTGTTCAATTAGTTCTTATTTTTCTTATTGCAACAAAACAAATATATATGAATTTATTGCATTTCCATTAGCACCATAATATAGAAAACATATTAGTCGCTCAAATTGGTGAAAGCTACGATTACCAAAAATATGCAACTTTAAATATCAAGTGCAATGCTAAATGTTGAATTCCAAAAAAGTTTGTGAGGATGTTTTAGATCATCAGCGAAAGATAACTAAGGAAGATGTCTGTTCTGTTTCTTCTTAAGAGAATTTATTATTAGTGACAATAACAACCTTTCACTCGAGCTTATCTAAACAAGGAAGAGTTTGTTGACAAATAAGGTATGAGTAGATAGGACAGCAGCTTAAGTTACACTGCTGGTGCCACTATTTAATAGCCCAAGCATACATGATAAACTTTTGGATAGTTTAGCTATCATTAGTACATGAAAATTTAAAAGAATGGATTATCCATCACGAGACAGTAAAAAGAATGGCAGCTTGAATTCCATTTCTATGAGAAGTAAACCTTAAGCATAACTTCATCAAATTATTTTGGCTAGGGATCATCTCGATTTCATGTGCCCCATGAAGGACTGTCTTTAAAGATCAGATTTCATCAAAAAAACAATCATTGCAGCAACTAAGCCAACTTTTTGTTTCACCAACAGATTTTGAAGAAATCAAACTTGAAACTTGTCAAAATTGGTAATTGTTTAACATTAGACATGCTTTTCATTGCTATAACATCTGAACATTTATAAGCATATGTTATTTGGGTTGTAGACTATTGCTGTATTGCATAAATTTTGATTAGATGACTTCCCAGAACGTATGTATCAGATATACATATACATAATACGATGTACATTACGCATGATCTTCTATCTTTCAATTGTTCTTCCTATTTGGAGGTGATCTTATAATTTTTAGGGCCAAAGTAATCAGAATAACATAAAGACAATTTTTCTAACATGTAAAACCTACCTAATCATTGGTAAGGTTATAAGTTTTGTTACAGTATAATAATTTTGTATAGCAGAGATTATATCAGAACAAAGTGACTAGCGGTATGAGATTATAAAAAATCTCTTCAATTCGTTCCATAAAACTAAATGCAATAATACTTAACGTGGGTATAAGCAACACACATGTCTCAAGAAAGTGATCGTCCCTAGTATATGTTTTACATGTTCCATGTTAAGATAAGAAACTTATACAATATTTCATGAATCATGAAGTAAAAAAGTACGAGTAATTTAAGTGAACATGATTGCAAGACATTATCTCAGATTCTCAGTCATGTATATCATTGAAACCGTTACTTCACGGAATCCATTAGCAATGGTCATGTATAGCAGTTAAAAATCATAACACAGAAGATGCAAAAAAGATTTTGTTTGTCTGTCAGACAGCCATGTAACCATGCCAAGACCCACTAGATGGGCTGGCAACGATCCTCTACAGAGCCATGGCCGAGACCATAAGGCTCGGTTAATCACGCTCTAGTTACATGGCCATGATGCATCAACCAGACATGGTCTTCTGTCTTTTTAGGTATCAAGAATACAGAGGTACGAGCCTGTAGAACAGATCCTGTTCAAGTAAGGTCGTGCCTTCTTGCCTCTTTGTCCTCGTTATATACACTATGTCTTTTGCACTTTCTAGCGATGTGGGACTAGACATAACAGAATTAAGCTTTGTTTCTTTTCACTTATTGTTTAATTAGCTCTTAGTTTAACTTCTCGCAACAAAGCAAATATATATTATTGCATTTAAATCAACACCATAAAATTGAAAACACATCAGTCGCCCAGTTTGGTGGAAGCTACGATTACCAAAAATATGCAACTTTAAATTTCAAGATCAATGCTAAAAGTTGAATTTCCTAATTGGTCTTAAAAGATAATGCCATTAGGAATTAAGAAACAAGCTTCATTTTGACCTGTGGAGTATACTGACCTAGGAAATAAATAATGCCCGACAAAAAAGGTGTTTGTAGATAGATCGGTAGCGTTAGCTACACTGTCGGTAGCACTATTTAATAGCCCAAGCTTACATGATAAACTTTGGAATATATAAATATATAATTAGTACATAAAAATTTAAAACAATGGGTTATCAATTGCGAGGCAGTGATAAGAATGACAGCCCGAGTTCCATTTCTATGAGAAGTATACCTTAAGGTTAACTTCGTCAAATTATTCTGGCTAAAGAACATCTAGATTGCATATCTACCCAACCATTGGTAAAAAGTTTCGTTACAGCTTAATCACAACAAAGTGACTTGGGCCTGGTGAGATTATAAAGAATCTCTTCAATTTGCTCCACAAACTAAATGTTATAAGCATCAATGCGGGCATAACACGCACATGACATACATTGCATTAATTATGAGAAGTAAAAAAGTAATATATAAGTGAACATTTCTGGATGTGTTTGTGAAAATGATTACAGGATAAATCAAAACCCGACCTTTGAGGAGACATTATCTCTGTCATGTATCATTGAACATCAAAACCCGACCTTTGAGGAGACATTATATCTGTCATGTATCATTGAACATCAAAACTTAATTGACAGAACCCATTAGCAATGATTTTGATACATATTGCAGTAAATGTGTAAACCCTTCTTACTGCTTTATGATATCTTACTGCAATATGTATCAAAATCATTGCTAATGGGTATTTTGCAAAAATTTTGAACAATTTTACCCTTCGGGAAAAAAAAATTTGTATTAGCTATGAGGGGCAAAATTGTCCAAATTTTTTACAAAATACCCTAACGATGATGATTTTGAAAGAAAATTACCCTCAAAATAAAAAAAAAAAAAATAGTTCACTACCCATTCGATGAAATTGTGGCAAGTATATTACCTTTTTTTTATTATTTGCCCTTACACATTTAGTAACCATGCCGAGACCCATTAGACAACCATGTAACCATGCCGAGACCCATTAGATAGGCTAGCAATGATCCTCCAGTGAGCCATGGCCGAGACCATAAGACTCGGTTAATCACACTCTGGTTACAGGGTCATGATGCATCAACCAGACAAGGGTTTATGTCTTTTTAGGAATCAAGAATACAGAGGTATGAGCCTATAGAACAGATCATGTTCAAGTAAGGTCGTGCTTGAGTATCTGTTTGTCCTCTTTATATCATCCAGGTGAAGTGACATCATCCTTACTCATGTAACCGTGTTGCCTCATTTGACGACTCTACGACTGGCTTGTTTTTGGAATCCTTCTTAATTTCATTAACTTGTTTAAGGAGGTCTATATTCTTTACAACGCGTGGATCTTGCTAGTTTGATGTATCGTTGCCTCGACCGGCGAATCTACAAGTTACATAACCATTAGGTTGTCTACGTCCACAAATTTGTGGGATAAGCATAGCCATATTTATCAGATTTAGGCAACCAGCAACTTCAGACAAGTTTTTCGTCTTGCAAAAAACTCAAATGGAAGATTCAAACGGTGAGATTTAATATTTGGGACTTTTGTTCCTCGTGCCGAAAAATCAAAGCTATACAACGGTTAATGAATATGTGATGTTGATTCTCCTGCAGGTGCGCAGGATGTGACGAACTGAAATGATTCTCGTTTTTCTCCATTTAGCTTCTGATACCAAATGATGGCGGGATCGTTGTAAATGTAAGAAACCACGCAAAGAACAAGGATTCAATAAAACCTCAAAGGGTGCCCAAACATGACATAAAAGAGAAAACACTTTTTTCTTATTCAATCATTAATGACTCTTCTCAAACATAAACGTATTACAATTACTTATCTATACTACTTATAAAATGAAAACGGTCAAAGTGAAATGTGAAAACTGAATTTTTGGTCAATCCCCATAATGCCCTTATAACACTTAATAACGGAAAGTATTGAATGTGAAGTTGAAACATGGCTGGAAATTTCAAATTGCGGAAAGTATTAAATGTGAAGTTGAAATCTATCTATGACAACTTCTTTATTCCATTCCAAACCTAACACATTAAACACACACAACTTAGAAGCATAACATCAAAAGTATAACTGTTTGCCGCTAGAAATCTCGTTGCTATGCACGGGTACTATTCTAGTATACTCTAATAGAGAGTATTGACTCTTGAAAAGAAAGTCAAAATCTTTTTAAAACTAATAATATGGAAACGAATTCTAAACAAATCTTTATATAAAAATAACATTAGCCATTGTCAATCACTTTCGAAGGTTGGTTTGTATTTGCCACGTCCAAATTTCACACATGGAGAATTATATGTTATCGTTTCCAAGGTCAAAAGCAAAAGAGATTTGAAGGTTGTCATTTGTATTGTAGATGGTAATATCTCGAAAAGTGCTACAAACACTGTCTACGAACAAGTACTTAAAGTTCCACGGTCAATGTTCAACATGTATGTATAACTATATAAGACATGTTTTGTATCATTTTTTAACTTTACATATACTTTGTAGACAATTGAATTTTAGTTTGACTTTTGTTTTTGTATAAAATTTTTAGGCGTCACGGAATGAACATGTACTACTCAGGTGTCTGACGTTTATTGCATACCTTTTTTTCTTTTTAAGATTGACTACCAGTTGGAGAAGACGATACATGCACGTTTATTATTTTAATAGTTGCAAACTAAATTGTTTATCATATTAATGACTATTACTTATTATTTATTTCAAAATATAATTCAAGTTGTTTACGTTCGGTTTCTCTTTCTTACTATATTCACACATTTAATTTTTTGATGCATAAATTCTTAAGAAACCCCGTGAATCAACGAGTCTATAAGCTAATTACTTATATACTATAATAGAGTCTTGACTCTTGAAAAGAACGTCAAAATCTTTTTAAAACTAATAATAAGGAAACGAATTCTAAACAAATCTTTATATAAAAATAAAATTACCAAAAGATAGATTATGAATTGTCATCTTTACCCTTCCATCTTCCTGTGTCCAATTGACTTGATTTTCGTGTTGACCCAAGAACTGGCGGCTAAGTCAGAGGAGCTGGAGCTCGCACTGCATCATAAACTTGGTTAAAGGGTAGGGGTGGGTTAACCGGACGGTCCCCAAAATTTTAGCCGAAACAACCCCCCCCCCCCCCCCCCCCCCCCCTTCATTTTTTTATTTTATTTTTATTTTTATAATTTTTTTTTATATCAAAAAGCTATAAACCTGGAAGTGCGGAACATAAAATATAAAGTTTAATAAGTCAAACGGTTAAAACTGTCAAAAATACAAAACAGAAACTGACAAAAAACTGTGTTGTACTGGAAGAAAGTGAGGGACAAGAGGACATGTGAGTCACCCCGTCCGGTTAACAGCCCCCAAAAAGTATACAGTATACTTTTTTCTAGTGCTGTTGTGCCGATATATTCAGAATTCAATATATGGCCAGGTTGCATATATACGTGTTACAAATCACCTTAAGAGTTTTCTACACTTAAGTACCTTGCTATACTTCTTCTAACATAGCTAGATACAGCACACAAACTAACAAAATGACAAAGGGGTGCATGACATCACTAAAATCCATTTTAAACTAAATTTGTTTTTCTTGCATGCTATGCTACCACTAATTAATTAGTGAGGTGATTTGCACACTTCTATATTTGATTAGGATACTTTAAACAGTGCATTAAACAGTTATACTTTAAATATAAACTGCTTTAATTGTTTGTACATTGAGTGTCCCAATCAATTTTTTGAGTGTGCCAATCAATTCCCTTTAAATTACAACTTCTTGTTCATATTATGATCGCTCAATTTAGAGGTAACAATTGGCTAAAAAAAAGATGAAAACAAGTTAAACAGGTCATATTATATTTGTGTACTTTATTTCAACTTTAGTTTAAGTTTAGCACAAAAATTATGTGGTGCAAATTTATTACCCTATGGTATAAGAAAATGAGAAAATTCCTGAAGTAGCCCAGTGGCCTAATGGTCTTCTCTTTTTTAGATTAGAAAAATAATTCTCAAAATAGCCTAGAGCGACCTGGTAATGGGCAACCATCTTAATAGCATGCCACGTATCCAATTTTTTAAGTACACAAATTACCAGACGACTTGGTTTTTTTTGCGACTTGTACTTTGAGTGACTTGGTTTTTGTCTTTTAGTGAAAAAAGTGGGATACATGTCAAACATATAAGGTGGTTGCCTTGGGCTATGTTGAGAAAAAGAAAATTTTTCTGGTCGCCTTGGCCTATGGCTTTTCCAAATTTTTTTGCTTAATATCCTCTTGAAAATCTTGAATCCGTCCCTAAAACGCACCATTACCTGTTATCAATGGTTATCAAAAAATCAACTCGAAACCAACTCATCTTTCTCACCAAAATAAAAAGGGGCAAAACTAAAAAATCTCACAACACCAAGGACTAAAACCACAACTTTACCTTACCTCACCGCTTAATTCGAACGTCATACTCCCGCGAAAACCATGTCACATTTTTTTTACCACCATCATCACATCATCATTTTCATTTTTATAAAAAACCCAATTTTTTTTATAAATATTTTGTCACATTTACATATCACACACTTCACGCATCTTTTACATTTACATTTATATAAAACTCGAAATAAAACTTTTTTTCATTTTCTGACAAATATCCGCTTCTACCGCTTATAGCTGACGATCTCAAAGTTAGCCCCCTTTTTATTCTCAAAACTCATCATCAATTCATCTTTATTTTCATAATTAATCATAACACAATCTCATCAAACCTGTTTAATTTCATTTACCATTTTTCAATTTCGTTTTTCATCCAGTAATTCAAAACCTAGGGTAATTTTATTTTATTTTTTTATAGTTTTTGTGATAATTTGATGGTTTTGTGATTGTTTTGGTGATTGTAGGGATGGGGAGGGTGAAGCTGAAGATTAAGAGGTTAGAGAACATAAGTAATCGTCAAGTGACGTTTTCGAAGCGGAGGAATGGGATTTTGAAGAAGGCGAAAGAGCTGTCGGTTTTGTGTGATATTGATATTGTGCTTCTTATGTTTTCGCCTACGGGGAAGCCGACATTGTTTACCGGACAACGAAGGTTGTTTGCTAATTGTGTTTTTTTGTTATGTTAGTGATTATGTGTTGTAGAGTAATAGGAATCAGATGATCTGTTTTTGGAAAACGGACCGTGGAAAATAGTGTTTGGATGTGTTTATGTGCAGAAACAGTGGGGGAGTCGGGGGCAGGGTGGGCATTTGCCGCTAGCAAAAAAAATTTTAGTGTAACTTTTTTTATAACATAGGGCTATTTATGTAATTTTGAACCTCGCTTTCTAGATGATCTCTCTAGAAATGCAAAAGTTTGTAGCTAACATAGGTTGCAGAAAATGATGTTTAAAGCATTTTTTGTTATTGTCTAAGTGTAAGGCATGAATAGATTGATGGTTTGATAGATGTTATTGTACGTTTTTGCCTTTGCAACTTGAATTATGCTTGCAGCGTTAAAAATTTGATTTTTTTTTGCCTTTGTAACACAACATTGGTAATGTTTGCAGCATGGTTTTTATCCCCATTTAGATACTACAGCATTACATAACTAATAAAAGAAGTTGCATGATGTTGTCAGAAAAATGTTAGTGGTTCCCAGGTTTGCATGATGTGTGTGGCACTCAAGGTTGCGTGATATTAGGTGTAAATGTGGGAGTGATTGTTTCTAATGTCAGAGATTTAGAAGGGTTTAATGTAAACGGTTTTGCCTTTGCAACAATTAACTTTGATAATTTTTAGCAACGGTAATGTAATTTTCTGTTGCCTCTGTAATACATAGCATAGGTAATGTGTGCAGGGTTAAAAATATACCTTCTTTTTTGTATTTTCAACACATAACTTGCGTAATGTTTGCAGCATAGCTGATATCCCCGTAATCTGTTATAGTATCACACAGTCAATAAATAGTTGTAAATATGTCTTCTCTTCTTGCAGCAATATTGATGAGGTTATTGCAAAGTTTGCTCGACTAACACCGCAAGAAAGATCAAAACGGTAAGAAATCAGTCTGTTGCTTGCGATCTTTTGATTATTTTATTTCGAATGTGAATTATAAATTTGACCAACTGTTCCTCGTTTAACTTGAACAGGAAATTGGAGAGCCTTGAAGTAAGACTGATTCTATATGAAACTACATATTTTCTATTATTAGATTATTTGTTGATTGTTTGAGCATATAGGCGTTGAAGAAAACGTTTAAGAAGCTGGACCATGATGTAAATATAGAAGACTTTGCGGGTTCAAGGTTGATGATAATTTTTATCAGATTTATGTTATCTTCTTTAGCTATATTTTCGTTGTGATGCAACATCTGATCAAAGTTTATTTTGGTTTGCTTTGGTTGTGTTTGCAGCAATCAATCAGCTGAGGTCACAAGATACACGTGCCAAATTACTTTTATATTGGAAGTTACATCAGATGCTTCTGTCAAATAAATGTTCTAATAATCGAATAATATTTTCAGGATTTAAGCAACCATGCGATGATGTTGCGAGCTCAGTTATCTGACATGCATAAACGATTAAGGTACATTTGACTTCTGGTTAGCTAGTTTTATAATCCTTCTCTTAGTTTCTTTCTTCTGTTCTCTTGCTCATGTGTTCTTATTTGTTTAAAACAAAAACTCGACACAATCTTCTGTATACTGTGTGCTTCATTTCCCTTGAAATTTAGTTTGCGTCCTCTTGATTAGTTATTGGAGTAATCCAGACAAGATCGACAATGTTGAACATCTGAAGCAGATGGAAGATTCCTTAAGGGAATCACTTGACCGCATTCGGATGCACAAGGTACAATATTAGATTATTAGTTATTTCTTTTAAAAGCATTTTATATAACTATTTACCAATACTTGAGCCCATAATTATTAATAAATGGCTTTTGGCAGGACAACTTTGGACAGCAAAAGCTTCTGCAACTAGATTGCACGAGTCAGGTATTTTTAACACTGAAATTTTATTTTGGGCTATTGGTTATACATTGAGAATATTGTATTTACAGAAATTTTGCATTACAGTTCCCAAATGGATTGAATTTTCCTATGATGATGGCCAATAATCAAGAGGATCAGACTATACCATGGCTTCCAAATAACGAAAATCAAAATATGATTTTACAAGAGAAACAAAGTTACGTGCCTCACAGGTCTGTGGACTCCTAACATCAATCTCTTGCCATAAATCTTGTTAACATATTTTGTGGAGCTCATTAATGTAAATCAAAGGTGACAAAATGGGTGTGTATATATGTGCGGGTTGAAACAACGCGACCCACTAACCTCTTTTTTCCATATTTTTTAATGTGGTCAAATAATGTATCAAGCTCTTTCAAAACTATGTTTTTTGTTAAAATAATAATATTAGTTACTTGAATAAGAGCTTTAGGACGTTGCAAGCATTTGAATACACACATTGACAACTTTTGACATGTTTAACCTATTTGACCATTTTTTAGGTGGTTTTTTATTAATATTTTACTCGTTGAACTGTTATCAAACAAATATAACCTGAATTGGCCTATTTTCTCCAATTTTAATGCTTTTTGATTGACCTCATACATTAATATTATATTTTTTTAGAAAGTTTATTTTGTATCACCAATGAATTCTTAGAAAATAGCGTTGACTTTGTATTACTTACAGAGACGGGGAGTGTTCTGGGGTATCCATTCCAAGTTTTTCTGGTTTATTCAGTGCTGCCAAACAGCTAGATATGGATGTCACTGGAAAAGTTGACCAGTCAAGACAAGATGGTGGTTTAGCTGAAATGTGCAGCACATCAAACTTGACACCACAATTCGGTGAGCAATTCCCATATGGATTTATTAATTTTGCACAACCAAAAGAAATGAAGCTTCCCGAGACATCAACAAATATGCAAGGATTTCTAGATTATTCCATGAATTGCAACTTGACACCACAGTTTGAGATGCATAGACCTATGTACAATGACAATATGTGTCATGCCTGGAACCCTGAACCTGGCCAGTGTCCTCTTCCCATGATGGATGCAAACTCATATTCTCAACACCAGGTAAGGCATTTAAATAATAGTCTTCATAAAATTGCAACCTTTTTTGGTGTATGTTTTTTTATATTGTGATGTTATGATTCTTTGCAGCAACCAGATCATCTAATGACAAACAACCAAAGCTGAACTGTCATGCTCATTTAGCAAGTATATGTACAAGTTCTACCCCGATAAGTGTTCATGGTATCCTCAAGTTTGATCTTATAGTTTATTCCGTTATGTAATGCTTAGCTGTATATTATGAGCTATAAAGTATTAATGCATCTTGTAATTGCTTTTATTTGTTCTTCCCGAATTCAAGATATTTATTTTCTGCTAATTAGATGGTGTCAACTGGCAACAAGTTCAAATAAATCATAGATTACCATCTCATATTCCCCTGTACATTACAAACATAGATCTAGGGTGTTACACAAACATAGCAAAACAAGATACTTTCTTTCCCTTTCCTTTTAGCTATAAGATCTTTAGTTTCCTCCGGATAGTGTTTGGACAATAGTGTTATGCCATGGGTCAGACAAGTGCTGCAATAAGTTGTCGAATGGCCCTTTCTGGGTCACATTGTGCTGAACGATGAACCCCAAAAATGCCAACATCGCCAACCTCCCTGAGAATTAAAAAAATATAGTACTGTAAGTTTTAGCTCTAAGGTGTAAATTAAAAAAATAATAATAATAATAATAATAATAATAATAATAATAATAATAATAAGCTTAAATGGGTGGGTGACGGGTGTGCTGGATCGAAAGTTGCCAGAGCGCACTATAATTCACAAAACATCACAAGTTATTTTATTCAAATAATTAGATCATCGTTAAAATCAAATATTGTTTTTGTAATCATATGTTGCAAGCTAATTATTCATAAAAAGTTTTAAAAACTTTGGAAAAAAATGTATGGGTGAAAATAGAATGACCAGACCTAAACCAAAAAAATGCCCATTTTAACCCCAAATCATTTTGACATGTTATTTTTCTGTCCATTTTACCACCCTTAATCAAAATGTACTAAGAGTAGCTGTATCAAGGGTAAGATGGTAGTTTCTTTTTTTTACCATTGGCAAGCTCCTTCTCCTTGGCTTCTTCGGTTGGTGCAAAGTTGAGAGGATTGAATATGCCACCAGGGTACCCAACTTCATTAGGAGGCAAGCTGTAGCTTTTAAAGATAGGATCTTGGTTAACACTTCCTGGGTTCTTGATGTCTTGCCATCTTCTGATCTCGACATAGTGGAACAAAATGAACTCGATCACAAAGAGGGTCGATGATGATGCAAAGTATTCTGATTTCCCTGCATCATACCACTTAGGGACATTAAGTACGCCAATGCTTGTGAAAACCTCTGGGAGTAGCATTCCAGCCACACCCAACATGGCCCATCGTCCGTTTACAAGCTCGGCTTGAACAAACCACTTCAAGTTCTCTGGGTCCTCAGCGAGTCCCAATGGGTCAAACCCGTTGTCACCTGGAAGACTGTAAAGTGAAAACACATAAGTAGTTGACAGTGTGGTCTGTTTGGGATTAAAGTGCTGATCTGCTTAACAATAAGCAAGTACCGACCTGCTTATTTCTAGTTAACTGAGTGAATGAACAGTTTTAGCTCGAAAATAAGCAGATAAGTAATTTGGTTCATGTAATAGTGTGTTTGTATAGTACAATTATTAACGCTGACTCAATACATACCTTCCATTGAGGTAACCAGGTGAGGCCAGCCCAGGTAGCCATTCGCCCTTTTTCGCTTCAACCTTGAAAGAAGCGGATGAATAGGTGTTGGCAGGTTTGACAGATAAGTCTCTGTTCAACTTCCCTGATGATCCTAGGAATCTGGTTTTTGAGGCACATGGCCTGAAAACCGCAACGGGAGCTTGTGTAACAGCTGCCATACTTCCGGGTTGTGTTTAGGTGGAAGTTGTATGAATGTGAAGGGTGGTTTGTAGTGGTGAGTTGAAAATGTGTGATGTGTGTGTATCCTTTTGTAATATTGATTGCAGTGGCAATCTTGTGGCTGTAGTTTAAGGTTTGATTATACAATAGATATTGAGGGAATTGTCAGGATACTGACCAATGAGAAGCAATAGGCTCTTATCCTTATCTGAGGTGTAATATCCACAAAATCTATTACATTGTTATCGTTGCTCACAAGTGTCTGGAGGACCTACTTATTGCCACATTGGAAGATTTTTCTTTGATTTGGAATCTTTGTCAGCCATTCATTGGATGACATGTGTTTTTTTTAACTAGTGTTTGCACCCTATAAAAAAAACTACTTGTTCACTTAGTATAATTTGTGATGATTACTTTTATAGGTGTGTTTAAATTATAACGAACGGCATTTTTAGTCCAAATTATTGCATAGCTACTATAAAACGGATACATTTTTCTCTTGTTCGAGGGGAAAGGGTAATCGTAAGGTAAAATTAAGTAACTATTATGTGGATTTTGCTAGGGAGGTCTTCAAATGAATGTTATGACTTGTTTGATTATCAGTTAGGGACTTCACATTTGGATATTGTTACTGAAGGTAAAAAATTGGAGTGTTGTTGCATATTGATAATACGAATCTTCTTTCACTTCACAAATGCTGTTTAGAGCAAGAAGTTATGTTAGAAGTGTCGATAGATGACTATTTACCTGTTATTAGGTCTACAAATTACCCTTATTAGGTCTTTATGAAACATATGGAGATATTGCTTCAGTAAACTTTAGATTTTAGTTGGTTAACTGATGAAAACTTTTAAACATTCATGAAGCAACTAGTTACAATGAAACCAGATTCTAGCTGACTGATGAAGTTTAAGAACCAAAACAGTAATATAAAAAACTGCTTATAATATCGTAGCTACTAGCTAGCATCGTCAATAGTTAAGTGGTGCATGGGCACCATCATTTGGGCTCATTAAGTTACCCAACTGCCTATTATTCTGGGCTTCTATAACCTTTTGGACAAGGCCTACAAGTGGTAACTTCTATGGCTCTATGTATCCACAACCATCACTTTTGAATAAGCTGCTAAGCTAGATGCTATGAATAGCCCGAAAAGCCAGCAGCATATTCATTGCTATCTAAGGTCGTAACTCGTAATGTCGTATATAGTTTAGACTTGAAAATACCTTTTTGTTCTTTTAGTAATGATACCAACTTACCATGTGATAAACACAGTTTTTGTACATATATATTTTAGTAAGGTAAACAATGGAAATGAGAGATGATTTGTAGATCAGTAATTTGATTTGTACTTCGTTAAAGTGCAAGGTGTCAAGATGGAAACTATAGGATACAAAAGGCCACAAGTTTAATGGTGTCTTGCTCTTTTCTAAAAAAAAACATTCACCAAGAAGAATATAGAAAAAAGATTGTAATGATTCTCTTATCGAATAAGCTGTTATGTTGCTTTAAAATTAATACACGTACTATATGTTGCTTTAAAGTATAACTGGATCATGTTTCGCCAAATTGTCCTTTTAAGCGAATACAAAGGCTTTATCACTGAAAGTGAGAACATATTGATCATCACTAGCAACACTAATTCATCATGAGAACTTATGCACCACACATGATATAACACCCAGGAAAAACAGAATGCTAGAGTGCGTTTAGTTGGAAAACACCTTTATTTTTCACAAAATGTTTTGTATAAAACAAGAGATATTGCGTTCAAATCAAATGTTTCTCATCAAATTCTCTCAAAACAGAAAATTTGAATTTCCTACTTTAACAAAGGAAACTCAAAACATTTTTTTCCCCTTGTAACTCCCTTGTTTTTTTGAGAATAAAAAACAATATCATATGAACGCGTTATTGAAAGGTTAATTAAGAAGATGGTTAGAACGATTGACATTTATGTTTCGGAATCGGAGATGATTACATTTGGAAGATTAAAACTTCATCTCATGGATATCAAAAGTTCTTGGCACTAATTTCCTTTATAATCAAGAACCACAAATCAAAAGATACAATCTTTAAAGATAATCTTAACAAACATTAAATTAGTAGGGCTTATCCTTCAACTAAAAACCAATAAGCCCTATTTAGGTCTAAATAACTATGTACAACTTTATGTCTACTAAATACTAACCCAATCCGATAAACCAAGATTTCTCGGTGTCACAATGGTTCGAGTGGAAAGTCTCGCTAGAAAACATTTCCGTAGCATTTTGCAAGGAAACTGTTTTTATGACTCGACCCTCGTCAAACTAGTATCTAAGAGCTATGCAAGAAGCAACTTCTTGCTTGAATGATTCCTCTCATTAAGAATCATATCATCCTCAGTTGACTTTAATGGCAAATTATATGAAATTTGACCAATCGAAGCTAAATTTAACAGCTCGGACTCTTCTAATCCTTTAGCTGGACCAAGATCACAAACATCTGGCTTATGCTTTGACAATGCATCTTTGAATTTCTTGATCTGTAGGCATAAAATCAAGTTTCAACTCATTAGCAAATTAATCTTATAAAGCCAATATTCTTTCTCACAATAATTTTTTTATGTTATCAACATAAGACTTATGTATTATGGTTTAGTACTTCAGTTGACTGTTAATTTTAACATTCATATGGATATATAATACTCCCTCCGTCCTAAAAAGAGAGTCCACAAACAAAAAATGATAGTTTTGATTGATAAAAATTCATTTTTACTTTTATAGTTAACTAGACGAGTACCCGTGCATAGCAACGGAATTTTATAGCGACAGATAGTTAATTGATAAAAAAAATTTATAGGTTATAAACGAAAAATAATAAAAGTTTGAAGATTTTGGGAATAAACATAATGTTTTGAAACCCGGTTCGACCCGGGTAGTTCAACCGGTTGAACCGTTCCGGTCTAAAAATGGGTCGATTTAAACCGGGTCAACTTGTTAGGTTGGGTCGAAAACGGGTCAAATTAAACCGGGTCAACCCGCCGGGTTTGAAGCGTCCTGGGTCAACCCGGTTTGTGATTTGTATTAATAGTTTCCTTTTGAAATATACGTTTTCAACATTTTCTTTTTTAGTTTCAACTTTTCACTTTTCAGTTTTTCCTTCGGGTACCCTATGATGATTAACCGGAGAAATAGATCTCGATGAGGCTTACTTCACCAGTTTGTATCGGTTTCAACGGGTCCTCTCTGATTCGTTTTCGGATGGTTTTTATTGGTTAGCCGAATCGGTTGGACCTGTCCATTTTTCAATACTATATGTACCATCAACTTGTTAGGTTGTATAAAACTTTGTATGTTTTATTAATTTGTATAATGTGTATAATAACATGTACTATTCAATTTAGGGTGTTTAAAAATAACATTAATTAGTGTGTTTAATTATTTCATATGGATTATATTGTAGCTTATTTAAATTGTACATTATGAAAATTTTATTGTACTTTTTAGTAAGTAGTATTTTAATTGGTTGTATTTAATTTGATAGATATGTTTTTAATTGGTTGTACAATGTGAATAAATCATTGTACTTTTATGTAATGGGGTGTTTTAATAAGAGTATTTATTACATTATTTTTCTCTCTCATATGACCAAGTGTTGAAAACTCAACATTTCACTTTGACCATTTTTCCATTATAAGTAGTATAGATATAGAAATAAAAAATGAGTAATTAATGCAAGTTTTAATTAGAATGATAAAGTAGGAAAATCAGTAATAATTAC
>JARVZY010005603.1:0-29275 GCA_030686995.1 Artemisia argyi | reverse complement strand
GAGTGAATCCATAGAGTTTAATAAGTAATATGTTGAATACAAGCATTATTTATCAATAGACATACAACAAATACATGTCGGGTAATCAGATTATAGTATTGAGATTTATGAAACCGAACCTTAACCATGATTTTGTGCCCCGAGGTAAAAATTGCCAGTTTACCCCAAACTCTCAAGATTATGTGACCGTACCCAGTCAAAGCCGGCCAAGCCTAATATGCATATCCATAATAATAGCGTTTCCTTACGGAATTAACGGTTTCATGGTGGGGACTTAATTGGCAAGAAGCATTCAATCACTATAATCATGTAATCGGGTAGAGCATACCAAAAACTACTTGTATTCAGTTTGTAAAAGTAGCATGTATCCCCCTCGCGAGGTTTATAAAACATTTAAATGAGTAAAGGCGAGGCTATGAACTCACCTTAAGAGCAACGAGATCAAAAGTAAAATGGATCTTCGGACGAGTGTGAAGCGTCTAAGCACAACCTAAAAGACGTGACGCGACTTAGAATGATAAAGAAGAGCAATATGAAAAAGTAAATCAAATGATCACGAGATATGTTTCCGAAATAAGCATGGCATTGCATTAAGACTTAACCCAAGATATTTTCACTCTAAGATTGATGTTCGACCAGGTCTTATAGGTAATAAAACACCTACCAAGTTTCATCCCTCAATTCTTATCTTACCTATGTGTATCTACACGTTTTAGAGTTCAAGACAAGACGTAAAGTATTAAATTCTGGATTTCACTCTATTTTATAGACCCTTAACTCCTAATCTATAAATGATATGAATACAAGACCTTCACCCCTGGAAAGCCCTTTGAGTCTAGTTTTAAAAAATCTAGACCTCAACTTCTGAAAGATTCAGAATCATGTGAAAAGACTATTTTACCCCTGAACATCCAGCCCATGATATTTTCTGAATTTTAATCTCTTACGAAAATGGCCATAAATCCTAAACTATGATAGAAATTTAAGTGAGACCAATTGGAGGTGTTAGCCTAAGATGTCTACTACAGGTCTCAACTTTTATTCCAACAATTTTAGTGTAAAAACCTGGAGTTAAACTCCTTTTACAAACAGTAGTTCAGAACGGATCAATTTTAGCAAAACGGCCATAACTAATTCATCCGGAGGAGTTGATAAACCCTCCAATTAGCCACAAGGTCCTCATTTGTTTTACCCTTCACCCATGTAAAAACCCAGTACCCTCTTGTTCAATAATAATTCGTTACAAGTAAAACAATCCGCATTACAATTTCTGGGTACACACTAAATATGTTTCCACGGTTTTGGTCGTATCTCGACCATCCGGAATAGTTGGTTTTCCGGCCAACTCGCCACTAGGACCTGAGATATTAACCTATTCAGTTATGAAAAGCTTCAGTAGGCTCTAAGCCATAAATTTACCATTAACACACAAACAATCTGCAAGTTACCTATTTTGACTAGTTTTACTAATTTGGGCATAACTTGGTCATCCGGAGGAGATAAAAATTCCTCCAACTCGCCACATGAAGCTTAGAACTGTATCTATCTAAAAATGTAATTTAATCATAGGCTCCAGGCCAAAACTTATTGAGAAAACCCACGTTTTTCTAATGATGTAAAAACAGTCCCATCAAATCCAACTAAACCTATTCTAAACTCATCCGAAACATCATCATTCATCATGCAATGCCACACTAATCATCACAAACAACTCAAGAACATTAAAACTCATCAAAATTCAGAAAACCCATAATTAATTAAATAACAAAAACCATTTGCATGTGACAAAAATCAAAGAGGATTATGATATTAGCTTAAGTGATAAATCACGAATAACCTTTCTAGGGCTTGGATTGGAAACGACCCTAATGACACCAAGACTAGTGGAATCTTCAATTCAATATTCACAAATGATTACCCACTTGATTAAACAAAGCCTAATCAAGTCTTGAAGAAAAACACCAAGAAACTCTATGAAAACTTCAAAAAAATCTTCTAAACTTCGAATCAAAACACCATCTTTTGCAAGGATCTTCAAGAGGATGTTGTGGAGATTATTTTTATGATTAAAAAAATGATGAGATGGTGTTATTGGGCTGTTTTATTTCGTTCATAGGGTGGAGAGTGAAAGAAAAATGATCAATAACTATGTAGATGTGTTTAGTGGAATTGTAGTTGGCAAAATAAGTTGAACATTTGTATTTTGAAATAAACAAGTGTTCTTGGTCTCTATATGAAAACGCCACATATGAGGAAGAGTTGGTGAGTGGAGATTTTTGTGGTATTATTTGGGTATAAGTGTGTTATAGAGTGTAGTTTTGATCCCGGTAATTGTTAACGTTAAGTTTTTAAGACGCGTATTGTAAAACCGGTTAGTAATAAAATATAAAACTTTCAAAAATGTTAAAACTTGTTATCATTATATATTTTAGGTAATTTAGATGAGTGGTGAGTTCATTGGAGGATTTAAATGTGGTTAAAACATAAAAATGTAGGCTTAAATCGAGTAAGACGTAAAAATACAAGGTTTAAGTAAAAATGGAGAAAGTGAAAAGTGACTTTTAAAATAGGATTGTAAGGAAACAATGATGCATAAAAAGTGTAGAATGGACGTAGTCTAATCGTGGTTGAATGAATTGAACGTGTTATGACGAAACGCAGATAAATTTCGACAAAGTTAATTATTTAAAAATAGAATAGTTAAATAATATTAAGATTAATGACATGAAATTTTTGAAATGTCACATTAGCAGACCAAATTAAAGCAACAAGATAAGATCTAGAATCCCAATTAAGCTCAGAATTCTCAAGTCAGTAGTATAAGCTACTAAAGGAAACAAAAATCAGAAGAGAAACAACAGTGAATAAGCAGAAATTAAGCTCTTAATATGGGCATTTAGAGAATAACTATCACATAGACTGCTGCAGACTGATCTAAAAACTTAACAAACTATTTGCAGCCCTTTCAAACTCAACCAAGTGGGTTAAAGTGAATAACTATCACCTACCCGGCCTGAGGGCACTTATTATATTATGAAATTATGCGGTTATTGTTGACTTATGAATTCGGTTAACGTTTTGCGTGTCATGAGCTTAGCATCATCAACAATATTATATGCACTGGGATGCCTGTATATATTGTATGTTACCTTGATTACCCGGTATTTGCATATGTTGCTTATATCATATGATTAAAACCTTGTGCTCAACTTTATTATTTAAACCTATGGATTACACTCAAGCTTTGTGTTGACTTTTAAGCATGTATTTCAGGTATTGCTACTAATAATAATTAGCTTTGGAGCTTGATGTTTTGGGCATGATGAAGTGGTTTGGACTGAGGAGGTTTCTGTCAAGGCAATTATAACACTCTAAAATTTTGAACATCTGAAATACCCAAAATGCCCCTCTAATTTTAACTTTTGAAGAGACGTTAAATAATCTAAAATGGTACATTCCAATTTTTGACCTAAGTATTTATATGATAATATTTGAACGTTTCGCGACATTTGAAACCTATAATACTTATGATATATAAAAATTACAAAACATGTACAAGAAAAATACATCACACGTTTATTTGGTGCTTGGGCCGAAATTTATTTAAAATCTTTACTACCTATAAAGCAAAAATGGTCAAAGTGGAAAAGTGAAAAGTCAAGGAATGTGAAATGTTGAAATTTTTTATTAAAGGAAATTATGAAATGTAATTAATACTCTTATTAAAACACCCCATTACTTAAAAGTACAATGATTTATACACATTGTACAACCAATTAAAACAATTAATACAAATCACAAACCGGGTTGACCCGGGACGCTTCAAACCCGACGGGTTGAACCGGTTTAATTTGACCCGTTTTCGACCCAACCTAGCAAGCTGACCCGATTTAAATCGACCAAATTTTCGACCGGAACGGTTCAACCGGTTTAACCACCCGGGTCGAACCGGGTTTCAAAACATTATGTTTAATTCCCAAATCTTCAAACTTTTCTTATTTTTCATTTATAACCAATTAAAACAATTAATACAAATCACAAACCGGGTTGACCCGGGACGCTTCAAACCCGACGGGTTGAACCGGTTTAATTTGACCCATTTTCGACCCAACCTAGCAAGTTGACCCGGTTTAAATCGACCAATTTTTCGACCGGAACGGTTCAACCGTGTTGGCATGAATATTATGATATTTAATCTAAACATCCTCTTCATGTTTTGATGATGACAAAGATGTAAGTTACAACATATAACGTAAAGTGCTTAAGTTACTTGTGATCACAATTCTTCTATGCATTCTTACGTCAACAAGCCTCGACATCTCAACGTCTCAAGTATGCTTCAACAATCACTTAAGGTATGGATAAACAAGTGTTTAATACATCTCATGATCAAAGGGGTATTTTATTAACTAATACAAAGTTTATTTAATTATATAAACATATTATATATTTTTGAAAAACACTTTTGGTAATAAAGAAAAATGTTTTAATCATACTAAATATATGATTTCAAACTTTTAACCAAAATTAGTTAGTTTTTCACCAAATAAACTTTCCCCACTAAAAGACAGAAAATCTGGCCGTTTCAGTAGGGCGGCCCCCTTAATTATAAAGGGCGGCCCCCTTAATTTTAAGGGGACCGGCACACAATTAAGGGGACCGGCCACGCTCCCCTGTCAGATTTGGTCAGAAATTTTTCCCTATAAATACCACCTCAAACCTGGAATTTTTCTCACCTTTTGCACAAAAATTTTCAGATCCAACTCTCTCTAAACATCCTTCTAAAACCCTTTGATCATAAGATTATTAATCTTTGTTTCAAGTGATCCAATTTCTCATCACTCAAAATGCAAGAGAAGAATCCCCCCTATCATAAAGCCAAAGATGTATTAGGATCTAGTTAGTGCTTATGTGAAGTTGTGAGTTATGTATATGTAATAAGTAGATCAAGATGATCTTACTTAGTAGTGATTTAATGAGTGAGTAAGAAGTAGTGAAAGGAAGTAGTAGTGTGGAGAAGACATGTAGTTGTGAAGATGTAGGTGTGTGATTAAGTAGTGGAGTTTAGAAGAAGTTGTGAAGTCGTGAAGACGTGAAGAAGTTGTGAAGCCGTGAAGAAGTTTAGAAGAAGTTGTGAAGTCGTGAAGACGTGAAGAAGTTGTGAAGCCGTGAAGAAGTTTAGAAGAAGTTGTGATGAAGTCGTGAAGTCGTGAAGTTGTGTAGAAGTTGTGTAGTGATCGAAGTTGTGTTATGAGATTAGTTCTAGCTACTATTAGAACTCGACATTTAGCTTAGTGTCGTTAAATGGTGTAAGCAAAAGTTGTGTACGGTTTTCTCTGCCAAAAGGGAGC
This sequence comes from Artemisia argyi, assembly GCA_030686995.1. Classification (NCBI taxonomy): domain Eukaryota; kingdom Viridiplantae; phylum Streptophyta; class Magnoliopsida; order Asterales; family Asteraceae; genus Artemisia; species Artemisia argyi. Next base: position 23,924 of record JARVZY010005603.1, on the reverse strand, counting down.
TTGTTGAGTAGTGAAGAAAACTCTCGAGTAGGTGACTCGGGGAGTGGAGTAGGAACAAGGAAGGTGTCCTTGTAGCCGAACCACTATAAATCATCGTGTCCGGTTTGCATTTCCTTTCTCTTATCTCTTATCATTTGTTCTTGCATTTATCGCTTTACTTCTATGCTTGCCTACATGTCTTAGTTGTTGCTTATATAGTTGTGATGATTGATTGTGTTGAACATAGTAGTTAATATTGTGATTGTGTGTATAATTGCATGATATGGTCTAATAGATTATTATTCACACTTCTCATATTAAGTTTAACTTGATAGATAATTTGATACAAAACGTTTTAAGATTTTAAAAGGAAAACGTATTCACATAAAGATCGACCAAAGCTTCATCCAAAAGTCTACATATATAATTGATCATATTGATTATATATTGTTTTCATACTAAACTCTAATTGAAGGTTTTCAAACAAACAATTGAATATATTTGAATCAACATTTTGCAAAACCAAGTTTTTATAAAACGAAAAAGAGGGGAAAACTATTCAACCCCCCTTCTAGTTTTCCACAAACCGGTTGAACCACCCGGGTCGAACCGGGTTTCAAAACATTATGTTTAATTCCCAAATCTTCAAACTTTTATTATTTTTCATTTATAACCAATTAAAACAATTAATACAAATCACAAACCGGGTTTACCCGGGACGCTTCAAACCTGACGGGTTGAACCGGTTTAATTTGACTAATTTTCGACCCAACCTAGCAAGTTGACCCGGTTTAAATCGACCAATTTTTCGACCGGAACGGTTCAACCGGTTGAACCACCCGGGTCGAACCGGGTTTCATAACATTATGTTTAATTCCCAAATCTTCAAACTTTTATTATTTTTCATTTATAACCTATAAACTTTTTTTTTATCAATAAACTATCTGTCGCTATAAAATCCCGTTGCTATGCACGGGTACTCGTCTAATGTAAACAAAATGAGACATTATGTCTAGGTCCATTAGAATATTGAAATTGATTTACCTCATTATTTATTTCATAAAATCTCGACTGGTTGCACTCCTTAATTTCCATTCGGTTTTAATAATACCGAATATCACAAAGTCTCTCCTTAATTTCCAAAGGATTGAAAATGGTAAAACATGTTTTTAATAAACAAGAAAGGGCTTGATTATTTTCGACTAAACAAAGTGGCTAAACGGTTTCGAACTTGTGTTATTTTCTACCGAGCTTGTATTCTTGTTTCGAATTTGGGTGGATGCGAGCTAGGGGTTTTCTGTGTTTGTTCGGCATAATATATATAAAGGGGTGTCGCGAGCTGTTGGTGTCACGAGCTGTTTTGATTTCGAAATGGCGTTTATCAAAGTTACTGACTTATGAAATCATAGTTTGACAGATAGCCTTGGGGATGACTTAATTGTTGAGGTGCAAGACTCAAAGGGGAACCATTATGGTCGTGTCCTGGCCCAAGTGGCCACCATTTCCAAAGATCAGGGGAAATTTTTTGTATCCCCTTCAACTTGTGAGATATTGGATGGTGTACTGTTATTGGCACTACTAGAAATTGTGAAATAGAGCCCCCTTAATAGAGCCCGGTTTTAGTTAAAAACGGGCTCTATGAAGATCCCATGTTTTAAAACAAGGTATAGAGCCATGTTTCCTTTTACAAAACCGGGCTCTATGTACAAAATTATTAGAGCCGCGTTTTCTTTTACAAAATCGGGCTCTATTTCTCGTATTAGAGCCATGTTTTCTTTTAAAAAACCGGGCTTTATCAGAAAAACATTAGAGCCCTTTTTTTTTTTACAAAACCGGGCTTTATCAAGTGTTTGGTTTTGCCAAACTTCAACAAAGGCGGTTCTTGAAATTGAAATCAAAATACTCAAAACTTTTGAGCAGGTTATTTCTCACTCCAATTTTCATTATCTTGACAAAACACACAACTTTTTCCCCCTTTCCATTTCACAAACCCTAACCCTCTACTGCCGCTTACTACCCTCACTTACAAGTCAAGAAATGGAACATTACAAGTCAAGAAACAATGATTACTATCACTTCACAAACCCTCACGATAATATTAGCCAATTATCAGATTATTATGAATATGACCATCCATCACAATCACAATCCTTTGACGATGATGATGATGATAATTGTAGCTGTGACTTTAATTTCCATACTCCTATCTCCATCACTGATGCTAATTCACAGGTATCACTCCTAACTTTAATTGTTTTTTGCTAATTATTTATCATTATACATGAACCTCGTTAGTACAATTTTTTTTTTGAAATATTAGTGGACTTACTAAACAAGACATGTGTTTATGTGACACATAATTTCGGGACCTGGTACATTTCTGAAAATTCGGGATTTTTAACGGAAATTTACACTAGGCGACAAAGGGAACCCCCGCCCCTGCGAGCATCGGCTTAAGCTCATTTTTTGCGACTTATTTTGATACTTTTCGGCTTATATAATAAGTTTATATAAGCCGATAAGTTTTAAAATAAAAGCCAAAAATAGTGAGCCTAAGCCGAAGACTACGTAAGCCATAAGCTTAAACAAATACCCCCGTAAATTGCGTATATTCTGGAAACTGCTAAATACTAAGCAGGTGTCAAAGTCCTTATTTAAACTGCTTGTTTCAGTCTAAAATAAATAACTAAGCAGGCTTTTGCGCAACACAAGAAACTACTTTAAGCAGCTGTGCACTCATTAAGCAATAGCAAACACCCTGTAAGCTAAGCTTTTAGGAAACATACGTGTAACCCTTAAAAGTGGTGTGATGAAGGAAACTGTTTTTCAGTGTACAGTGTTGGTTTATTCTACAGATAAGTGATGTGATGAAGGAAACTGTGAGCACATTCGTTGAGGAGCTTGGGACCTTTGACAAAGGGGCTTTCATTTTTCAGTTAGAGAATACAATGAAGAACATTTCTGATAGGCTTCAACATAGAATTGAAGGTATTGGTACGCGAATATCTCGCCTAGATGATGAAACGTGTAAGCTGGATAAGTGTATGGAGGATGTGAAGAGCTCCGAGGAAAGGTACCATGGGACAAATGCAGAGTGTTTTACAAGAGGTGCTGATTGTTACACATACTAGCACCATCACCCACCATCGCTCACCATCGCACACCATTACCGTCACAGGCCGCCTTCATCACGCTACCAAGCCTTTAACAAACTAATCCAATTAGGAGGTACCAAGCTACTATAATTGATGTTGTAGTTTAGAATTGAAACTTTTGTTTTATTGTCTTTGAGTTGTGAATATGTTGGATGTAGTCTTTTTGATTATGGAAATTTTGTTAATTGAGGCATGATTTAGGCGCAAACAAGGATTGAGTGCATTTTATTAGATATATGTAGAATATGTTAAAAGCGTGTACCTTTGAGTTTACGCTTGTTTATGGAAATAGGATTCATAGTTAGCCCAGACCCAGTTGGTGCTTCAAGAAACTAGAGAGTATGACCACAGGGAGCTGGGAAAGAAGGGCGTTTGGACAGTTTTATATGGATATGAGGGCTGAGAAGATGTGGTACGGTGTGACGAGAGATGTGGCTGTGGCGTTTGAGGATGTGGTGAGAGTTTGTGGGTACGGTGACGAGACTAATCCTATTGGTGAGTTATGAATTTGCAGTTTTATTGTTGTTGATTATATGATCTGTTTTAATTTGATATAGGATATACGCCATAAGTATGTTTTTTTGTATGAATTTAGAGCACTGCTTTTTTGGGTTGCGCTAGAAAATAAGGAGAAGGCTCCCATATTTTCTGTAAAAGTGAGTTCTAACTATAAATGAGTGTCAGATTGTGTTATCAATATTGTCACCTGATTCAAATGTAAAGTATAAGCTTATTATTACCTGCCATGGCACCATAAAATTGTCTTATGCTTCATTTACATGGTCATCCATAGGCAAAGGAATTGCTAGTGTTTGAACCGTATATTGTATAGGAAGGAGAACCTTCAGGTAACGAAGGCAAAGATGAACTCTGAATATAAAACTACAATCTTAAAATATTTATATTATGAAAGTTTACTTTAGATTAATGTTTTTCATTATGCAATACATAGATGGTTATGGCACAGTGTATAAGGCAAGATGTAAAGAAGATGGAACAACATTCGCACTTCGCAATAAATGTACATAATATAACCAAATTGGGCCTTCTCTTATGGTGGGTACTTTTGTAGCATGTATCATTGTTATACTTGCACAAACGATTATATTTTTAGAATGTCCATTGAATTATACTCTCTTTATCTACTTAATCTGCTAGCATCATAATTGCATATATTATTTACTTATGATATCATCTGATATTTTTTTGCCGTTGGCGCATTATGTTTTTTCAATCTTAAATCTTAAATTTAATTTTATTGGTTCTGATAATTAGTTTTTTGGTGGAGTTCAGGAAAAAGGATTTATGTTGCTTCCTAGCAGACATCAAGGTCTCGTAATGAGCGGGAACAGGCTGTTGAGAAGTCATCCAGGGCCAACAAAGTAAGGTCTAACACTCATTTGATAGTTTTGCTGAGGTAACACATTTTATTTCTACTCACGAGAATCCATGAACAACTAGTGCAGTCACAAGTAAATGCGCCTGCGCTGCAACCTACCTTAAGTAGCAGCAACGCCAAACAGGTTCTCACTCTTTCTGTCATTCCAACACTTTCTTCCCCTTGTGGGTATTAACTGAATACATCTTATTTTACATGCAAATAACTATAAAATCCATTTTCAGCAACCCAGCCCCAAAAAGTGCAGTAGCAGGCATTGTGGAAGGGGCTATCGTCGGTGATGTCTTATTCACAGCATTCGCTTCTTGCGGCACCACTATCCCCCTGAATAAGTAAGGCACCATTAGCCTGGGTGAAGATGAGGATAAAGAGAAAGTAATGCGCTGTTTCAAAAAGATGCCAAAGTAAGTAAATGCGTGGCTTATCTAGACTTTGACTATAGAGGTATTTAAAATGGAATATCCGTTGTCAATCTTGGCATTCAACTGTTGTAAATCCAAGCCCCGTACCAGCAGCAACTACATCTGGTAACAACTATTAATCCACTCCTTTTGTTGGGTTGATAATTAAGTGCTGCTACTACAACAACTTATTCTTGTTGCCTCGAAGAATACTTCAAAAAGCTATACATGTTTGGCATATAAAGATGTGAACGCTGTCTTCTTTGGTAATTTATTTTAAAATTTTCTCGAAATTTGTTGTATTGTGTGGGTTATAACAATATATTCCCTTAGTCAGCTTCATTTTTCCGTGTTAGATTGTGTCGAGTCAGAAAAAATATGGGTCGGCTACAAGTCCGCCTCACGTTTGGTTTGACATGTTTACTTATTAGTGATATTTTTGGTTTGGGTACATTTAAATATTACTTGGTATACAATGGCATATGACCTTGCCATGGAGGTTGCGATGAAAGAGCAGAATTTTCAACAAAGAAATTTGCAGCTGCATGATCCCTGGAAGTGGCTACTGGCTGAATTTGCATCATATTATGGGGTTTCTGAAGCTTACACAAAGCTAAGGTACTGACTTGCTCTTCGGTAAACTCTTATTTTAATTTTCTCCTTCAGTTTGAATGAATAATCCACACAGTTACAAGGTAAAATTATTTGCCTACATCATGTTTATTATCTATGAAAGTAGTACATTTATAGAAGGAAGACTAGCAGTTGGACCATTCTTTTACAACTGCAGACGGTGTACGGTTCAAAATAGAACCATATCTGGCATCCCCTTTTCATGGTTTTAAATGTGGTGGCAAGAGGGGTTGGGGTTGGGTAATGAGTGTTTTTGGAACAAATCAATATTGGCTGGTTTGGGTTGATCCACCCACACTTCTTACGCATTTTCAACTTCTTAATAAATAAAGTGGGCGTTACATATTATGCACAAACAATATTAGTATAAAAATATTCTAATCTTCAAATAAATTGAATTAGTAGGCTGTACTCATTAAAAATAAACTGAGTAACTTTTAACCTTTTAGAATTGTTCGACCCATGTAACCCTTTCCCTATTTAGCTAAACTTACTGCTTTGGTCCATTTGACCTGTTTAATAATCTTAAATTGTCATTCTAACATAATATGTGCATGGTTCACATACTTCAGATACCTCTCCTACATCATGGATGTGGTCACTCCAACAAATGACTGTCTGTCATTAGTTTACGACTTGTTGTTACCTGTTATGATGAAGAGAAATACTAAGAGCACTCTTAGTCATCAAGAGGTAAGCTGAACAAGTGCCCTTGATTACGCAATGTCCTTAGTTTGTGCCCTACACTAAGGCATGTTTCTTTTTTGGGCTCTGCAGAATAGAATATTGGGTGAGATTGAAGAGCAAATTGAAGAGAATTTTGCTGTTGTTTTTGAGAACTATAAGTCGTTGGACGAGTCGTCTCCCTCTGGCATGATGGATATCTTTAGACCGGCTACTGGGGTTGCTGCACCCATATTGGAACCTGCTTAAACTTCTTCATGATATATTATCTCCAGAGGCACAGAACAAATTATACTGCTACTTCCAGGTTCACGAGTCTTCCGTACTTGATACCAATAATTTTACTAACATGGAGCTTAATGCTTATACATGGGTGTTTATTTGTAGGTGGTCCGTGAGGATTGAGAAAGGATGCATGATGACCCCGGACTAAGCTTCTTGTTGCTTTAATTTATTGTTTAATGTTCCACGACTTTATGTTGGATAGTGTCTACCTTATTTATGTTTAGTGCTTTTGTTATGACAATTGCTTATTTGAAATACAATTTCGTTTTATTCATTTAATAATTAGTTGATGTTTTATTCATATCGTAATAATAGAGTGTGCATGCTGAAAATAGCGTCCTATCATATGACTTGTCAGGACTTTGAAATTGTCCTATTAAACTTATTAACCGTCCTAACAATTAACTTTTAAGGACGCTTAACATTGTAAAAGTGTCCTAATATGTTGTTATTAGGACGTTATTTAGGTTGTTAATAGACATTTTATACGACCAAAAAATTGGTTTCATAATCTTCTTTGAGATATTAGAACCCTTTTCTTGGTACTAAAGTAGCTATAATGTTATATGATAAGCGTCCTAACAATTATCTTTTAAGTACGCTTGTATGTGTATCAAAAGATTAAAATTAGGTAACCACATTTTACAACATTGTAAAAGTGTCCTAATATGTTGTTATTAGGACGTTATTTGGTTGTTCATAGACATATTATGCGACCATAAATTTGGTTTCATAATCATATTTGGGATATTAGGACCCTTTTCTTGGTGTTAAAGTAACTATAATGGTATATGATAACCGTCCTAATATGTTTTTATTAGGATGTTATTTGGGTTGTTTATAGACCTATTATGCGACCATAAAATTGGTATCATAATCTTATTTGAGTTATTAGGACACTTTTCTTGGTTACTAAAATAGCTATGATGTTACATCATAAGCGTCCTAACAATACTTTTAAGGACGTTTTTATGTGTCTCAAAAGATTAAAAGTAGGTAATCACATGTCAAAACAATGTAAAAGTGTCCTAATATGGTTTTATTAGGACGCTATTTGGGTTGTTCATAGACATATAATACGACCATAAAATTGGTTTCATAAGGGTATTTGAGATATTAGGACGCTTTGGACCTATTACAACCGCCTTACATGAAACGCTTTCATCCTTGGTCCTATTAAATGAAAGGTCCTAAAAAGTACCATTTTATGACGCTTATGGGGGTCCTAAAAAGCCACTTTTCTTGTAGTGACAATCTTGGTTAATTACATGTACAATATGGCATTGCTAAGCCAAGACTAGACTCGACTTAAGCTAATAAATGAAAAAATAACAAAAACATAAAATGAACATAGAATGAAACGGGATGGTAGTCCGTATGTTTTTCTTTTTCTTTGCTTTTTCTATTTTTTTTTATTTTTTTCGATTTTTTCGATTTTTTCGATTTTTTTTTTTTTTTTTTTTTTTTTTTTTTTTTTTTTTTTTTTTTTTGCATACACTCTTACCCTACCATCCAAACTAATACATCATAGGGAATGTAAATTCCCCTTACACTTGAATCTTTACATACTTTACAATAAACTAATCTAATGACTCGAATCAAGATAATCAAAACACTTGAAGTACTTTTAAGATTAATGCACATATGGGGGTAATAAATGATGTTCTTCCCCATTACTCCATAAAATAAGTACTTTACCCATGAGTCCCAATCGTCCCAAAACAATATGTACAAGGATATGACTCGACTTAGCAACCATGTAATCAATTCGATAATTAACTTAGGGTTTAAACAAATAACAATAATGCACTAAAGATGAGTGCATACACGGAAGGCTTAGGCGATTTGGGTGTACATTTAAGTGGGGTGTAACAAATTCTTCCTTTAAGTAAGATGCTTAAAGTTAGAAACGAAAAGATAGGCTCGGAGGGGTGTACTAGGGGTTTCGTGTACTAAAAATGAGTACAACGCTAAGGTGTGGGAAAAATTAGTTGACTTAACTAGCCAAGTAATATGACATAAATGGTCAAGTAATTATGATACGGGTTTAACACAAGGGTGATCCTAATGCCTCTTATCATGTAGTAAATCCTACTACACGAATGTAGTCTCACTAGCGGTCTCGGGATGCATCACTAACGCAAGTTCTAGAATCTAAATGCTACCGATACACACATAAGCACTAATAATGAATGCTTTTCCTATCAAATCTAAAGGCGAACCTCACATATTTGGGTGGAAATTTTTTTTAAGTGGTACGGTTTTGTGCTAGTCATACAATCTCCTATCCATGAGACGCTTGCTATGGCTAAAGTTTCACTCCTAAATGTTGTAAAAAATTTTAAATTTGGCGCTAAAATTACACTAACAAGTATTTCTCATAGTTTTATTACACATCTACTATTAAACAAGCAAACTCAAGCAAAAGTGTATCTGTAAGGTATCATCGTTTTACCCTCCCCTTACACTTAGGATGAACATTGTCCCCAATGTTCAAGTAAAGAATGTAAAAGTGAAATAAGTAAAAAGAATGAAATCAAATACTCCCCTGATTCGCTCGGTATGGATAATAAGGTGGCCAGGTTAGATCTTCCTCCAAGAAAATGAACATTCAAAGCTTCCCTTCCAGAATGTAAATCATCTTCTTGTCATACATAACTTGTAAAACCTGAGAAAACAGACAAGGCAACCTCGCATAAAATCGGCGGCAATCTATATATGCTAATAAATCCTAGAAAAAAAAATAAGATATAATGCTTGTGGAATCATGTTTGCAGATTTCCTGGAGATTATAAAACTAGTGATTCAACAAAAACCTTAAAACTCCGTTAGAAAAACAAAACTGGTAAAATTTCCAGATTTTTATACACGTGACGCCGTCAAGAGTAAACTCTTGACGCCGTCAGATGTGTTCTGCAGAAATTCTTATGTTAAGTTTCCAGAAAATTTCTGGAAAAACTTGGTCCTACTTCCTGGAAAATCCTGCAAAACATCATCATGACTCGATACAAGCATTTGACTCTAACAAATACGAATATACATGTTCACTTAATATTTTGGAGAATCATGATCAAGTTTGTTTCAAAAAAAACATATTTGGGGTTTCCCCTTACACTTATCTTTTAGCAAAATACCTTTTGGATGAAGTTAAGACTAAGCCAAACAACAAAGTAAAGTATTTCCATCATTTTAGTTTTGAAACATGATTTACCAACAATAAAAATGAAACATGCATACGGAAGCAAATAACAAACAAACAAAAATAAAAATCACACAAAACATGGGTTGCCTCCCAAGAAGCGCTTTTCTTTATTTACGAGTCTTGTAGCTAGACTCAAGGTCATGGGTTACTACGTGACCTCATCATCAAGCATTACATCCTCCTCATTAATCATTTCATTACCATTTTCTTGATAATGTTTTACACGTTGTATGTTGACAGTAAATTCTCTACCTTCATCGTCTAGTAACACGACAACTCCAGTTTTTGAGGAACTTTTTACCGTAAACGGTCCATACCATCTAGACTTGAGTTTCCCGGGAAATAACCTCAACCAAGAATTGTACAATAGAACTTTGTCCCCTTCTGAAAATTCCTTGGGTTTCTTAATTCTTTGGTCATGCCATCTTTTTGCTCTTTCTTTATATGTAATGGAGGACTCGTAAGCTTCTAATCTAAGCTCATCAAGCTCATGTAATTGCAAGAACCTATTGGTTCCGGCAATTGTATAATCTAAATTACATGCCTTAAGCGCCCAATAAGCTTTATGTTCTAATTCCACCGGCAGGTGACACGCCTTACCATACACCATGCGAAACGGGGTCGTTCCAATAGGTGTCTTGTAGGCGGTTCGGAATGCCCATAAGGCCTCGTCGAGTTTAAATGACCAGTCTTTTCTATTCTGACTAACCGTTTTTTCAAGTATTCTTTTTATAGCCCTGTTCGTGTTTTCTACCTGGCCATTGGTTTGTGGATGATAGGCGGTGGAAAATCGATGGGACACCCCATACCTCCTCATGACCTTTTCCATTTGCGCATTGCAAAAGTGGGTTCCCCTATCATTGATGAGGGCTTTAGGAATCCCGAATCTGGCGAAAAGCTTTTTCAGGCAATGAATAACCACCCTGGCATCGTTGGTCCTAAGGGCTTGTGCCTCTACCCATTTTGAAACATAATCGATGGCAACTAAAATGTATTCATTCCCTCCCGAAGATGGAAAGGGTCCCATGAAGTCAATTCCCCAGACATCGAAAACCTCACATACTTGTATAAAATTCTGAGGTGCTTCATCCCTGTATGATATGTTCCCAGCCCGTTGACATGCATCGTATGCTTGTACATTTCCTTGACATCACGGAAAATTGTGGGCCAATAGAATCCCGCATCGAAAATCTTTCGGGCGGTAGTGCTTATCCCATGATGCCCTCCAGAGGGACCAGAGTGACATTCCCTCATAATCTTTATTGCCTCATTTTCCGAAACACAACGTCTGATTATTTGGTCAGGACACCTCCGGAATAAGAATGGTTCATCCCAGAAGTAGTATTTTAACTAAGAGAAGAACCTTTTCCTCCCGTATCTAGTCAGGTGTTCTGGGATGATTCTGCTTGCGAGATAGTTAGCAAAATCAGCGTACCAAGGCTCCAAATCAGTCATTGACATGAGTTGTTCGTCAGGAAATAAGTCCCGAATCTCACTTCTATCATGTTCATTCAAGGGATTTTCAAGACGAGATAGATGATCTGCGGCCAGATTTTCTGCCCCTCTCTTATCACGAATCTCAACATCAAACTCTTGTAACAACAAGATCCAGCGAATTAGACGCGGCTTAGCATCCTACTTAGCAAAAAGATATCGAAGAGCCGAGTGATCAGTGAAAACGACTGTCTTAGAAAGGACAAGATATTGCCGGAATTTATCGAATGCGAACACCACAGCTAACAATTCTTTTTCAGTGGTAGAGTAATTCTCTTGAGCGGGATTCATGTTTTGCTAGCGTAGTAAATAGGCTGGAATAATTTGTCACGCCGTTGGCCTAATACAGCCCCGACAGCGAAATCGCTAGCGTCGCACATGATTTCAAATGGTAGCTCCCAGTTGGGTGTAATCATGATAGGAGCTTGTGTGAGCTCTTTTTTTCAGGAGATCGAATGCATCCTTGCATTCTTGAGAAAAATCGAAAGGGGCATCCTTCATTAGCAACTGAGTCATTGGCCGAGCTATTTTGGAGAAGTCTTTGATGAATCTCCGATAGAACCCGGCGTGCCCTAAGAAACTGCGTATTGCTTTAACAGTCGTGGGATATGGTAACTTAGATATAGCTTCAACTTTATCTTGGTCTACCTCTATCCCATTCCCTGAGATCTTATGTCCTAACACAATCCCTTCTTTCACCATGAAATGACACTTTTCCCAATTTAACACTAAGTTGGTCTCCTCGCAGCGTTTAAGCATTTTTTCTAAATTAGCAAGACAGCGGTCGAAGGAGTCCCCGAAGACTGAAAAGTCATCCATGAAAACTTCCATGTTGTCTTCCATAAGTTCATGAAAGATTGCGGTCATGCATCGCTGAAAAGTGGCGGGGGACATTACAAAGCCCAAAAGGCATTCTTTTGTAGGCGAACGTTCCATAAGGGCAAGTAAACGTGGTCTTTTCTTGGTCCTCAGGTGCTATGGGGATTTGAAAATATCCTGAGAACCCATCCAAGAAACAATAGTATTCGTGCCCAGACAGCCTCTCTAACATTTGGTCAATGAATGGTAAGGGAAAGTGATCTTTCCTTGTGGCATCATTGAGCTTTCTATAATCGATGCATACTTGCCAGCCCGTAACCGTTCGCTGGGGTACCATCTATCCCTTGTCGTTCTTAACCACCGTCATCCCTCCCTTCTTTGGTACAACCTGCACAGGACTAACCCATGGGCTGTCAGAGATTGGGTAGATCAACCCTGCATCTTGAAGCTTGATGACTTCTTTCTTCACAACTTCCTTAATGTTGGGATTTACCCGCCTCTGGGGTTGCACGGTAGGTTTATAATCCTCCTCCATGAGAATTTTATGTGTGCAAAAAGTTGAGTCAATCCCCTTAATGTCGGCTACACTCCATGCTAGCACTCCCTTATATTTCTTTAGGACTTCCAAGAGCTTAACTTTTTGTTCATGTTCCAGGGAAGAGTTTATGATTACCGGCAGTTGGTTCTCTCCTTGAAGGAAGGCGTACTCTAAATGGTTAGGAAGTTCCTTAAGATCGAGCTCAGGGGGTTCGATAATAGAAGGCTTAAGCTTGTTTTCGGGTTTTCGAAGTTCGAGATGCTCAGTGGCCCCCTGTCTAGGGTAGAAGGAGACTGCTCCAACATCCTCCATCTTTTCTACCTCCAACAAGGGGAGAAAACTCTCATCCCGTAACCAGCCTTCCTCAATCTGTTCATCAACACAGTCATCAATGACATCCATGAGTTCATCGACCTCTCCAAGGAAATTGAGCCGGTTAGCTGCTTCGAGAGAGAGGTCCATAGTGTCTTTAATATCGAAGGTTAAGCTATCGGCTCCTACTCGTAAGGTTAGCTTGCCGTCATGAACATCAATGACTGCACGAGCGGTAGCAAGAAATGGTCTCCCTAAGATGATAGGCACCAAGTCATCCTCCTCCATATCCAAGATTACGAAGTCAACCGAGAATTTGAATTTTCCGACCATGACTAGCACATTCTCGCATATCCCTACGGGGTATTTGACTGATCTATCGGCTAGTTGGATGTTCATACGGGTAGGCTTTAATCCGGAGTATCCTAGTTTAAGGAACATGGAATGAGGCATGAGGTTGATACTCACCCCTAAATCGGCAAGAGCATTCTTAATTGATAGAGATCCTATGGAACAAGGCAAGGTTAAGCTGCCTGGATCGTCTACCTTTTTTGGTAACCCTCGTTGTGTCACCACCGAACATTCTTCCCCCAGAGTCACAAGACCCTCAAGTTTCTTTCGGTTGGCGAGTAATTTTTTAAAGTATGTGCTGTACTTTGGCATGTGATAGCAAGCATCAAGGAGGGGTATGGTGATTACCGAGTCTTTTAGATATGACAAGAATCTTTTATTATCGTTCTCAGTTTTTTGGTTTTTTAATCGGGATGGGAATGGGACTCTCACCGGTTGGTTAGGCGGGGTCGAGGTTGTCAAGGGAGGTTGTTCGGGAGCCTCGCTGCTCATATTACCCTCCTCTTCGCGAGGTTTGTTTGGATCAGGGGCGATGGGGTGCGAGCTAGGGTAAGAAGGGTCCTTGGTTGTTGTTCCAGCTCGAGTGGTAATCGCGAGCATGGGGTCTTTTTGGCTTACTGACGGCATGTCTAGGTTATCGAGAGTAGAGTTAAGCTTGTTGAACCATTCTCCGATGTCATTTTGTTGCTCATCGATAAGTTCATTGAGACCTTTTAACTGTAAGTCTTTTTCTTGAGTGAAGTGACCAAGGTCATCTTCAAAAGTGCTCCTGATTTCAAATTCAGGGCCTTCCTCTCCTTCTATCCTCTTCACCAGATTTCCCCAGAGGGTGTAATCGACGTTTTTGGTAAAAAGGCAAAAGGGAGGGATCAGCATAGATGTCACCTCCTGACAAGCACGCATGTTCAGTCGCGGGTTCTCCTCCGCACTCTTCTACCTCGTGCGGGCCCCCACAGTAGTCGCAGATTAAGTAAGGATTTGAAAGTTGTTTAGGTAATTGCGACTCGGCTAGGTATTCCATTCTTTTGTGAATTTTTCTTAACCGATCTGAAGATGTTGAGGTGATTTCAGATATGCTAGCAGTCGACTCAGGTTCATCCCAAGTGTCATCCTGGTCTTGAGCATATTCCTCTATCCTATTCCATCCTTCCTCGGCACTGAGATCGGCTAATCTCCCTTTTCTAGAATTGTTGATTCCGTTCCGGTCGTTTAAAGGGACATTGTCGTAGAAGATTTGGACCAAAAGCCAGAGTTCGATTCCATGATGGGGAACTCGTCTTATTAAATCCTTGAATCTAATCCACGATTTATGGAAGGGTTCGTCCTTCTCTTTTCGGAAGTGGAGGATCCTATCTCTAAACGCTGAAGTTTTCCCAGCTGGAAAGAACTTCTCATAAAATTTGGATATGAGTTGCTCCCAGGTGAAAATAGATTCGGAAGGAAGTTTATCATACCACTCTTTGGCTTTTTCGTAGAGGGTGAAAGGGAAAAATCGTAATCGGGATGTGTCTCTAGTAGCCTTATCCATATGGAGGGTGTCTACTATTTTTAAGAAGTCTTTGATGTGTTGAATCGGGTCATCATCATCTAACCTACGAAACTTGCACATACTTTGGACAAGCCAAACATCGGTCGCATGTAAGACCTCATTGGTGTGTTCGTTTGGGAAGACAATGGCGTTAGAGAAGCCACGGGGATTTGGGGATGAGTAGTCCTTAAGGCGTTTAGGAGTGGGAGTTGCGGGGGTACTCATCTCTTTGTTGGATCGGGAGCTAGGGGTTGTAAGGTGATTTTCTGAATTTTCTTCAGAAAGGGGTGCATCAAAATCGATGGCTATGCTAGAAGGTTCAGGTGTTGAGTGGGATCGTCTTAACCTACGCATTTCTCTATCAGGTTCTGCATAAGGCAAAACAAGGTCTCTAGCGGTACTACGACTCCTAGTGATTCTAAGGTTAGAGAATTCGTCAGTTGCCATGATGGCGGATGGTGAAGAGTTACGAACAAAAGCACGAAGAAATAAGATAGACTAAAGAAAACCTAAAAATAAAAATAAAATCTTTCTAGAAAGGAATCTAGCAAGTAGACCTAATAAAAAGAGATTCTAACCTAGACAATAACTATTCCTCGGCAACGGCGCCAAAAACTTTGATGCGTGGGAATTGCACCAGGTTTTACCTCTCAAGGGATCTTGAGAAGCTTACAACCCCCACCAGGCAGTGTACCTAATCGATGTAGTATAGTATAATGACAAGTACCGGGGGATTGATCGTTTAGCTAGGAATAGTGTCGCTAGGCTTAGAAAACCTAAGAACTAGGTCTAGAGATGAGGGATGATTCTTTTTGTATTTTTATATTTTTATGAAAGCAAGTAAAAATCTCGGGTTTGAAGGAGTTGGGCGGAATTAGTTGCTAGTCAACTAACCCAATGCTAAAGATGCAATCAAAATAAAATACTGAAAATGAAAATAAACTAAAATTATACTAGAGTTGTGAACAATATGTGGGAGAATTGTGTTTACTTAGATTTCACTACTCCCTAGATATCTTTTATATGTTAATTACTTGCTATAGTTGAGTGGATGACGGATTGTATTCCTTAATACCATTCATGGGGTGGCGTACTTACTTCCCCAATCCTATGAGCGCCTACTTCACTCCTATGTCGAGCCGGCTAAGAAGCTCCTAACATGGGATCACTAGAATTTGCTCATGCATTAAATACAACCAATAAAACCTAGTACACATCGGTTCATGTTTCCTAAGACGTTCAAGCATGCTACACAATGGAGATCTGCCAGTTTTCTTAAGCCTAACATTGAAATCATTCATCCAATACAACCATAAACAATTAATCAACACATAATAAACATCTAGGTTTCATTAGATCTAAGCAAACACAAGATAAATCTAGCCTAACATGTTGAAATCAAGAAAAGCACAAGATATAGTCAACCAACACATAGACATATTGATTGAATTAAGAGAAGACTTATCTCAATTGAACATGAAAGGATTCAAGGGGTGAAAACCCTTGAAAATACTGTAAAAGTCGACCTAGGGTTTACAAGGTTCGACCCTAGTTTTCTCCACACCAAGTTACACACTAATGAATGAAAATTAGAAAACTATATATAGATTTTGATAGGTGACGGCGTCAAGAACAAAATTCTGACGCCGTCATCTCGCCGCCAAATAGTTCCTCGGACTGCCTAGATCTGGGTCTGACGCCGTCAAGTGTATTCCATCTCCAGGCCGTCACCAAAATTACTCTTGACGCCCTTCTTGTGACGCCGTCAGGTTTGTACTGGGCCGTCATGGATTTTACTTCTGACGCCGTCAAGATTTTCTTCTTGACGCCGTCAGGTACTGTTCACAGCATGGAAAATTAAGTCTTTGGCATTTTCTTCACTTTTATGCTCCAAAAACGTCCGAATTGCTTCCTTTTCCAGAATTCACTCCCAAAGTACCTAAAATCACAAAAGGAACGATTTAGGGTAATATTTTATCAAATAAATTCAATTCTGGGCTTAAATGACCCCTTAAAAGTGGTTCATTTTTCGCCTCATCAATAAGTTTTACTCTTGACGGCCATGTCTTAACGCCATCACATTTCTACTGGACCGTCACCACTTTTGCTCTTGACGCCGTCATCAAAATTCTCTTGACGCCGTCAGGTACTGTTCCCAGCAAGGAAAATTAAGACTTTGCCGTTTTCTTCACTTTTATGCTCCAAAAACGTCCAAAATGCTTTCTTTTCCAGAATTCACTCCAAAAGTACCTAAAATCACAAAAGGAACGATTTAGGGCAATATTTGATCAAATAAATTCGAATTCGGGCTTAAATGACCCTCTAAAAACGGATCATTTTTTGCCTCATTAGGGACCGTCGGCAGTGTGGGGTTCAGGGAGTTGGTTTTAGATGGTTTTTGGTGTTTTGGTGTGTATGAAAAATCTTTGGTTTTAGAAGGTTTTAAAACATACGACTTTGAATTTTAAGACACGAAAATGACTCAATACGCACGAGTAGGCTAAGGAATGGTTACGGAGTGGATTCGAGACATAAGAAAAGTGAAAGACTCGATACGCTTGAATAAAGAGTGGATTTTGAGTCGAAACAGAAGAAAAGAGAGAATGAAAAATTAAATAAGGTTAAAAGACGAGACTTGCATCGAGGAAGGCTAGAAGTCAATCAAGTAAGTTTCAAGAAACGTCATAGATGAGAACTAGAGAGCAAACAAAGAGTGAAGCAAGTGTGCATCGTCTATAGTGATTGATTGACGCCAAATTCGTTATAAACAATGGTTGTGGTAAGACCATTATTTTTCCAAATAATTTGCTTGAATCCAAAGAAGGATAAGCATTTAGACAAAACATCTAAATAACACAAAGCATCTAGCACGTATTGGCATACAAAAATCATCTAACATGCAAGCAAGTAATACCTAATCATGTAGTCATATAATCATATAGCAAACACTCAAATAGCAAGCATGATAGTCAAGGTTGCAAGAAAACTTACCTTGGCCTCTAGCTATCCTTAATAACACATAACCAAAACATGTGTTGTTGGTGATGCAAGACTAGATGATATTCACTTGGCAAGTCGACCTTATAATAAGTTATGCACTTGGCTTGGTGAGATAACCATTAGATTGTCTTCATACTTATGGCGCGTATTGTCTTCTTAGCTAGCTATCCACATTGCACATTAGACCACACATTGTCTTCTTTATTATCATAACATCAAAACGAGTAGATTGGTACACCAACTAGGTTGCTTAAGAAATCCTTGTCGGCAACATTACCTACAATGAAGACATTCAAACTAGTAGTATATGATTCCACTTAAACTAAGTGTTTTTCTAATATCACATTTTCATCATCTTTGGATTGAACATTTCCTTGATGTATGTTTAAACCATTTTACCAAATGCCATTTGCCATTTGACATAAAATTGTTTTATCAAACTCAATTTTCAGCAAAGATTCATAAATCAAAATTTTGCTTCAAATATTTTGTACAAGTTTCTTATGAAAAATTTATTAGCAACACTTTCTTTCATTGATTATAAATCATCAATTGAAATGACATGCCAAAGATTATGATCTATTGATTTCACATAACTTTCAAATTCATTTTTCCAAATGACAAAATTTTCATTTTCGAAAAATGGTGGCTCATTCAAATAACGCCCTTCTAGATATCATTTTGATTCCATAGATTGATTCAAGTTTTAAAGTACAGTATACTTTAAAGATCTTGATAAACAAAGCTCTGATACCAATTGTAGAAACTAGAAGGGGGGGGGGGGTTGAATAGTTTCACCGCTTCTTTTTAATTTTCTAAAGCGTTTAGCCGTTTTAGGTCCGGTTATTTTTCATTTACAAACTTGTTGAATTCTACTAATTATGTGATATCAATTTGGTTACTAGCATACACAAATAAAACAAGTAAAGTAAAGAGTAAGGAAAGAACACAACCAAGAGACGCGGCGATTTATAGTGGTTCGGCACAAAGCTCACTCTCCGTCCTACTCCACTCCTCGAGTACCACACTCGAGAGTTATCAATCACTATACCAACACACTCCTTCAGGCGGAGCAATCCGTACACATGCTTATACAAGGCTTAACGACACTAAGCATAATGTCGAGTTCTAATCGTAGCTAGAACCAATCTAGTCCAAGGCCCACGTGCCCACACGAACAAGCACTCTTGTCCAACTTGAATCTTCACCCGATCCAAGCCTTCACTTAATTGACATACTTGGTTCTTCACCCGAACCAAGCCTTCACACACATGACACACTTGGTTCTTCATCCGAACCAAGCCTTCACACACTTGGTTCTTCACCCGAACCAAGTCTTCACACAAGACTCACTTGGATCATCATCCTATCCAAGTCTTTACACAATGACTCGACTAAGTCCTAACCTACACACTTGGACATCACTCTCATCATATCAAATACATGAACTAATCTAGTTACAAGACTTCTTGGATCTACATCACCATCCAAGTTCACACAAATATCCCCATCCTCGATTCACACACAAGTTGGAAACAATGACATTATTTACAGAACCTATCACCGTAACACTTGTTACGTTTGTGTGTGGACACCTATAACATCTCGAGTCTTCATAGTTGTCAAGAGTTCTTCTCTTGCACTTGATGGAAGAGGAAATCACTTATAAACATATACCGACATGTTATAGTGATCAAATATAAAATGAACAAAGACCAGCAAGTTTTGTGTGTGAAAAACCTTATTTTCTGAAGTGTAA
Source organism: Artemisia argyi (assembly GCA_030686995.1). NCBI lineage: Eukaryota > Viridiplantae > Streptophyta > Magnoliopsida > Asterales > Asteraceae > Artemisia > Artemisia argyi. Next base: position 4,385 of record JARVZY010005603.1, on the reverse strand, counting down.
TAGTTCAACATTTATAGGCGAGATGAGTGAGACAGACGGTCCTTTAAATACCAGACGGTCCTTTATCACTAAGGGGTTGTCGGCCTATTTAAGGGACCGTCCAGACAAAACGCTCCCATTTTGTCCTTACGTGGTGAAAACTTATCTGGTGCAGGCTGAACTGATTTGGGGGGAAAACTAGCTGTTATAAAGTTTGAATTTGAATTTATTTTCTTAATAAAACATTTCTTTGAAAACACAAAAATACTTTTGTGAAAATGTTTTGTCAAAATTAAAAATGTAAGTTTAGGAGAAAATAGAACTCTTTGATCACTTAACTAATGACGGTATAAAGTTTGTTCAAACCTGTAGTGATGTTGAAGCAGCTACGTAGAAGAAACGAGTTTCCTCGATTAAAAACTTATACACCGTAACTCTACGTAACATATCTTTATATTTTGTGATTATCAAAACACGAGAAGACCGAATAATGCGAATAACGTTTTTGACATTATTTGTATTAACATTCTGGGTTGTCTAGTGTTAAAAATCCATCATCTTGAGCATAAGGTGACGACGTCAGCTCCAAAGCGTGACGCCGTCAGGTGTGAAAACGTGACTTTTCTTGACTTTTTTGTTTTCTTCATTCTTGAGTATAAAAACTTCTGAAAAGCTCCAAAATGCTCTATTTTCCAGAATTCATGTCCCAAGTACCTAAAATGAAAAAAGAAATGATTTGAGGTAATATTTGACCATAAAAGCACGATTTAGGGCTTAAATGACCCCCTAAAAACGTATCAAATAAATCCTTATCAAATACCCTTACACTTGGGATTTGCTTGTCCTCAAGCAAATGAGCTTTTATACCAATTAAAATACAAGTTAGGGGTCATTTAACATTAATATAAAAGTAATTACAACAAATCATCATTCCACCTTAATCAAAACAAGCACGAAAATCGTATACTAGTACCTCACATATAGTGTTTGGATACTCTCATCTCTCGGGTGTTATAAGTGTATATATCACAAATGGAAATGGAAGAAATATCTCTCACTACCTGTCATAGCAAATAGATTATCATAGGCTTGGGAAAGGATCAAACCTGCACCACTTTGGCGTAAGCACCTAGGATAAACTATCAAAGAGGTCTTTCAAAGGGTTTTAATGTTAGGTGTAGGGATAAGTCAATTGTCTTAGTTAATTACATATACAATGTGGCGTTGCTAAGCCAAGACTCGACTCAACTAAAGGTAATTACGACCAACATAAATATAAAAGAAACGGGATGGTAGTCCGTATGTTTTTTTTCTACTTTTCTTTTTTTCAATTTTTTTTTATATTTTTCTCAATTTTTTGATTTTTTTAATCATACACTCTTGCCCTATCATCCAAAATAATACATCAAGGGGGCTTAGTTCCTCCCCTTACACTTGAATTTTTACATAATTAAAAATAAAGACTCGAATCAAGATAATCGAAACACTTGGAGTACTTTAAAACATTAACGCATATATGGGGGTAATAAATGATGTTCTTCCCAATTACTCCATAACACTAATACTTTTATCCATGAGTCCCAATCGTCCCAAAATAATATGTACAAGATATTACTCGACTTAGAAACCATGTAATCAATTAGACAATTAACTAAAGGTTTTAACATATAACAATAATGCACTATAGATGAGTGCATACAAGGTAGGCTAAGGCCATTTGGGTGTACATTTGGGGGTGTATTATAAACAAAATTTTCCTTTAAGTAAGATGCTTAAAATTAGAAATGAAAAAGATAGCTGCTGAGGGTTGCACTAGGGGTATCGTGTACTAAAAATGAGTACATCGCAAAGGTGTGGGAAAATTACTTGACCAATGAAGTCAATGTAATTATAATACAGGCTTAAAACAAGGGTTATCATAATGCCTCTTATCATATAGTAAATCCTAACTACACGAATGTAGTCTCACTAACGGTCTCGGTATGCATCACTAACGCAAGTTTTAGAATCTAAATACAACCGGTACACTCATAAGCACTAACGATGAATTCTTTTTCCTAATGATCTAATGGCGAACCTCACATATTTGGGGTGGAAATTTTTGAGTGCTACGGTTTTTGTGCTAGTCATATAATTCCTATCCATGAGACGCTTATTAAGACTAAAGTTTCACTCCTATATGTTGCAAAAAAATTTAAATTTGGTGCCAAAATTACCCTAACAAGTATTTCTCTCAGTTTAATTACACATCTACTATTAAACAAAACAAAAATCAAGGAAAGTTTTAGTTTCTAAGGTATCCCAATTTACCCCCTTACACTTAAGTTGAACATTGTCCCCAATGTTCAATTAAAAGATGTAGAAGTAAAAATAAATGAGAATGAAAGAAACTAGTACTCCCCTGATTTGCTCGGTATGGAAAATGTGATAACATGGTTAAATCTTCCTCCAAGAAAATGTGCATGTAAAGCTTCACTCCTGAAATATAATCATCTTCTTGTCCAATATAACCTGTAAGCAACAAAGAAAACAAACACAAAACCTCGCGTAAAATCGGCGGTAAACTATATATAAAAGTAAATCCTAGAAAGCAAGAAAATATATAATGCTTGCAAAATAAATGTTTGCAGATTCCTGGAGTTAAAAAATTTAAGATTTTTCAAAACTTTATAATTCCGGCAGAAAAACAAAATCTGGAAAAATTTCATAAAATAAGGTCCTGACGCTTATCTTTTGCAAAATACCTTTATATGTATATTCATATCTTATTATTATTGTTCATGTTCAATTCGTTCTTTAAAACAAATATGAGCTTCCCTTACACTTATCTTTTGCAAAATACCTTTATATGTAATTAAGACAAAGTTAAAAACAAAATAAAGCATTTTTACAAATTTATTTGAGACATGAACAATGGATAATGAGAATGAAAAATACATACGAAAACAAATAAATGCAAATAAACAAACAAACAAACAAAATAAATTGCCTCCCAAGAAGCGCTTTTCTTTATTTACGAGTCTTGTAGCTAGAATCAAAGTCACACCCTATTATGTGACTCCATCACCCATCACGTTCTCTAGGTCATCCTCTAGCTTGGTTTTGTATTCCGGACCTAGTTGTATACATTCTTTGTAGAACCCCAATATCTTTCTCATTACGTAGTCTACTTCTTTCCTCTTATCCTCATCACTCCTATAGTATACCGACTGCTTAAATTCTTTCTCTAAACTAGTAAGGAATCGGTACTGCTCTATCTTATGCGGCGTTTGGTAAGTAATCTCACTATCTTCGTCTCTAATCCTAACTAACCCTAAGGTTGGGTCATAAGTCATCCTAGAGACTTCTACAAACTGTTTTCCTAATACCACATTAGATAAATTTATGTCGACTGTCGGGCTAACATCCTCTAAAACCAAAAAATCCATCAAATAAGTGAAGTTCCCTACATAAACGGGCAACCCTCTAACTCTCCCCACAAAATTACTCATTTTTCTTGTATTGGAGTCTCTCCTAGGAGCTAATTGTTTTTTAATCCAATTGTAAAATGTCCTAGACAAGATATTTATGGGGGACTTAGGGTCAATGTAAGCTTTCCATACATGCAAATTCCCAATATTGCATGGTATGTTCATGAGATTTGGGTTGCCGGCTCGAATGATCGGAAGATTTCTATAGATTAACAGGTTAGGATCATCCAATAGATTCTTATGATACGCAAGCTCCTCCTCAGTGGGAAACTTGTTGAAGTAATCCTCTTCCTTTTCCTTCTCCTCCCTGGCATCATTCTTAGAATTACTTCCTATTTCAACCTTACTTTCCTCATCATCCTCACAATTTCTATCAATGGGATTAATGGTAGCTACGTTGACAAAGTGTACGTATTTGGATGACGAAGGGTCCTTATCCTCATTTCCCCCACTAGGGTTTTTCACACCTTTTGTAGACTGGGTCATTCCTTGGTTACTTAAGGCTTTTATCAAATTATCAATTTTATTGGTCATCTCATTTTGTTGTTGGTTGAATTCGGCTTCAAACCTAGCTATACGAGCTTCCTGAGATGCCATAAAATTGGACATCAATCCTTCAAAACTATTGGTACTACCGTAATTGTTGTTGAATGTACGGTTCGGGGATGGGCCGTTTGGTTGGAAATGATTAGGTGGATTGGAAGAATTATTTTGAGAGGGGTTTTGGTTTTGTTTCCATCTAAGGTTTGGGTGATTTTTCCAAGAGGGGTTGTAGGAATCACCATAAGTGTTTGGCTCGGGCTTGAAAGTGTACCACTTGTCTCCCGCTCCATCGGTACGCGAAGATGCGTAGTCCACAAAAGCTTGTTCAGGGAGTTTCATGCAATCACGAGTGTCGTGGGGACCACTACAATACTCACACAAAGAAGTGATTTT